>RJWT010002889.1:0-38642 GCA_004365215.1 Cuniculus paca
TGAGCTAGCTCTTATATTTAAGAAACTGAGATGTGATAAGTATGTACCAATATCCCCTGATGAATGTATTCATTATGTATCACAAACATATGCCAATAAAAAATTTTAAAAGAAAACCTTAAAAAAGAAACAGTCACAGGCTATATATTTTCAAATAGGAAAGTTGGAACATAAAAATCATTCACTTACTGCCTTTTGCAATTAACTTTAATGTGGAACTTCTTTATGAACACCATTAGGAATCCAGAAAAATCAGCAAAATGAATAGAGAGGTTAAAACACTTGATGGTAGCATGTCATCAAAGACAAGGACAGCTTAGGGAAGACAACTGTGTGGATTTCCAGGGAGAGTTCTAACTGACCCAACGGTAGCAATAAATAGAGCCCAGAATATGTGTGTATGTTATTAAGTCTGGATCGCATGCCCATATGTTATGTATGTTGTCTGTTTGTATGTGGTGATTCCTAGTTATTATTTATTAGCGTAACTGTTCAGGTAGCTGAAGAAGTTGAAACTTAGCTAGGTTTCTCCATTTTTCATAACTTTGCTCAGCACCTAAGCACAATAGCAAACAATGTCAAATTCTGACTGAGAATATTCCTACTGGCCAGACGCTGTTAGAGAAGAGCTCTCACCCTGCCCCACCTCCACAAATCTTGTGTGGTTCTCAGACATCAAGGGAACTGTGCCTTATCTCAGTCTTGTAAAGTGAAATGCAATGCGGGAAACTGTAAATATTAAACAGATTGCAAAAATGAGTAACAAACTGGGTAAAAATAGGCTGAACTAAATTTAAAAGACTTCGAATGTAGTCTTTGATTAATGTTGGCTACCTTTCAACTACATACTCAAATATATGGGGGTGCTAGCCATGGAATGCAGTCCTGTGAGAGTCCAAGTAATAGGACCTCGAGATATACCTGCACTCACAGGGAGGCTCCCAGATTAAGAAGCCACTTAGAAATGTTGGGATGCTTGTTTTGTTTTTTTAAAAGAACAATATGAGTACAAGTGTGAATGCTGATGCACCTTTTCAGATAACAAATGATATAAAATGATATAAATGATGCTCCTTTTTGGGGAATAAATAATATAAACTAAGCAAACTCAGTCGGTACTGAGAATACAGAAGAATTCATGATGAGTTAATTTTCCAATGCCTTGAAAATAAAATGAAAAATAGCACAAGCAAAATTTGTATCATCAAAGTTCTCAACTCCAGGGTCATAAATAGCCAGTGAGAATTCAAGAGCTTTCCAGAAAAAAAGGAGGTTTATGCAGATAACAATGCATAAAATGCTAGGGCAGCCAAACCTACTCGGCAGATATGGATCAAATCCAAAACAATGCACTCTCTGATGCATTCTGCAAAATCCAAGTGTATTTAGCCTCCTGAAATAGAGGCAAAGCATGCCCCTGGCCTTCTTCCCACAGCTTAGAGTTTTCTGCAAAGGTGTTAGCAGATTCAACAGCCAAAACCCTGAGAATACATTTCAGAGGTGTGAAGTAGTAATCCTTGGATCTCGTTTCAGCACCCACAGCTGGACCGACCACTCCCAATGGGAACCCAGTGGATGAATGTGACGACGACCAGGCCAACTGCCACAGTGGAACAGGTGATGACTTCCAGCTCACAGGTGCAGAAGCCATCTTCATCCCATTGCTGTGCCATTTCAGTCCATATCGTGATTGAGCCCTGCTAACATGAGTGTGTGTACTCCTAGCTCCTTCTGGTCATCAGGGTGTTGGCAAAGCCGTCAAAGAACAGAGGCAGCCTTGCCACCACGCAGGCATCGTCATTTCCTCACACCATCCATGTGAACAAACTGCTTTCCATAGCCGCAGTCATTTGAAGCAACAGCTTGACCCCCTTTCAGAGCCAAAGGCTGGGTCTGTCTTAGTTGAATCAGAATTTCCCCAAGGCTAAATGTACTAAACTGATTCTCATCTCGGAACCCTTCTCACCCTAACATGTGCACCGCACATTCATAACCACACGCTTCAATTTCCTTCCCTAATGAGGATAAAATTTTTTGAGTGGAGCCTTCATCCAACTAATTGATTAAAATAGGCTTACATTTGAAATGTGACTTTTAAGTTGGGGTCTTATAGATCATTTTACATTGACTCAGAGAAAGTGGACTGTGAACCGTGTGATGAGAAACATTTCAAGAGATAAGGGAGAAAAGTCTAATGCAAATGTTCAGTGTTAGCAATAAAAGCATGTTTGGAGAACAAGAAATAAAAAATTGCCTATAATTAAACTTAAAAAAAAAAGATCATTTTACATTAAAATTTACAAAGGAAGACTTAGTTACTTCACATCAGCACCGACTAGCCAATATAAAGAGATGGTTTGTGCTAAATGTCTCCTAATTAATCTGGTGTTATTTTCAAGTCTTCTAAAACCCTATAAGCTAAAAAGGGACCTTCTCTTCCACTTGGAATGAGAGAGGAAATATTAAGCAAGTGAGAGATTGCAATGGACTTGAACCATTGGAAATTGGCCAAGGCAGCAGGATTTTCACCCTATTGTTGCAAAATGTATCATGGGACCTTTAGTGCTACCTAGATCAAAATGAAGTTTCCTGAGCATCTGACTCTCATTTTAGAGTAAACCTGAGCCCTGGAATGTAGCTCTGTATTTTTACCCAGAAGGGACTCAGAGAGCCCACATAATTAATTTCCATGGGCAAAGCTGAAGGTGTTACCTTGTAACTTCATAATACAGCTATATTATTGACTAAAGCTTTGTGCCAAATCTAAAAGGAAATGTCCCACAGTTCATTTCCAAATACTTCAAATGCTGTCCTCTGAAGGAGTTACAGAGCTCTGCATTCTGAGATGCAGTCAAGGGTTAAAAAAAAATCTAGCCCAGAAATTTTGTACTATGAACGGAGTTTACACTGGAGCCTTACCTGCTGAAGCTATCTTCCTCCAAATTTCTAGGGTAATCCCTTATATTCACGTAACCAATGAACACTACATCACTGTGGGCTTTGGAATGCAAATCTTACATGTAAGTAGCCATGAGACACAAAAGGTGCTGCAATTAATGCAGAGGCATTCTCTATGTAAGATGTCAAGTTCAAGTTGAAAACCCTACAGCTGATGTGAAAAACAGATTACTAATGCACAGGCCAGGTTGTCTAGAACCTTCTGTGGGTTGCCTGTGAACACTACCACAAGCTTCAGGATTTTGTGAGCCCTGTTACAAATCTTCAGTGAAAGTCCCCATGAAAAAAAGAATTTGCCAGAATACAGCGTACCCCTTTCAATTGCCCTCTGCAGAGGCATTCTTTTCTTTCTAAACCCTAAATTGGTCAGTTAATATTGATTGGAAACGAAGCATCAGATTTACTCCTCAAATCAGAACAAGCAACCTTCTCATTTTTTGGATTAGTTCATGACTGAATCAACTGAAATGGAAGCCTTTGAATAAAACAGGGCAAGTGTGCCAGCCTGGAGCAAACTCGGGGGCTCAACTCAGAAATCTCAGAAAATGGGTCATTTATAGTGTGAACACTGGCATCCCTTTAAAAGTACAAGGTTTTATTTCACCTACAGTGTTTAAAGCTATTTCTTGAGTAGAGAGAAAAAACTTCATCCTAATTTTTCTTCTATAAATTCTCATGGCCAAGAAAAAGGTATTCAGGCTAGTGCATTTGTCTCAACAATACTCCAAATAAATGCATATATTCAGAAACTCTAAGGGTGTCGATAATACCCATACCGCACCCCCACCAGGAGAGGTAATTTTAAAAGACATTCTCACGCTTCATATTCATTTATTATATTAAGATCAATTTGTTCTTTTTTTAAATGTAAATGTTTTGTAAATTTGGGCTTTTTTTTTTTCTGGAAAAGGCTGTGCTCATATGGTTTGCAAAGAGCAAAAGCCTACCTCACCTAACCCAAGTATAGTTTTACATTCGAAACACACACTTCCTATGTTCATGTGTTTCTCTGCACCTTTTTTCACTAATTTGCAGGCTTTACCATCAGGACTGTAAATTTGGGATGTTCAGTGTAATAAAACCAAACCACGAACATCCTCACTTGAACCCTGATGGGAGGGAGTTCAGAAATTCCCTATGCTCTCTCATTGTTGAGTTCCTTACCACGGATGGCATCTATTAATTTCTTCTCTGGGGCTGACCTATTTGTAAACAGAGGAGGAGAAATACTCTAGCAAAATGCTCATGACTTATGAATAACACTGAATTCTGAGTAAGTTGTACCCGATGCATGGAAATGAGGAGTTTGCCTTCTTATGCTTGCTTGCCAGGCTGAAAATTCAACACTGAAGTTACTCATTGGCAAATGCCTTTTAAGTCATTAGATAATGCAATTGGCCTCAAAGGCCCCAAAAGGCCAAGTTTCACATTGGAGCCATGTGTACCCAACAGTGGAATTTGGCTCCCAACCTATAACAAAACTGATAATGTGTATCGGTTATAAAAACTAAATTTTCACCTTGAATCTTTCTCCTCTAAGACTACAGGGAACAGAATGCTAATGTATTCTGGCTGTCCTCCAATTCTGCCATTATAGATTCACCTTCTTAACCCGTAATATATATAATTCCTTCTTCCTAATGCCTACCTTATTGAGGCTGTGCACACATGTGACCACTCACCAGCATATTTACCAGGAGCACTGGGGTAGCAAGACGTGGTGCTGCAGCTGGTTAGCTCAGAAATCCTAAGACCATTCCAAGAGCACAATTTTACAGCTCTCTGATTCATGAGAGAGACATATAACTGATTTCTGATCTGTAGGAGCTGTAGGATAGGCCTTGCTTGAATAAAGAGCATCATAAATCTTTATTGAATGGTACTGGTAGAAAGTCCATGATTGCTACACCTTATAACTATCTCCAGGACTTCCCATCTTAAGTCTTGGGCCCACCTCATGCCTTCTCCTGGCTTGGCCCACGATCTTATCGCTCAGGATGAAGGAAGATGGCCTGCAACCGTAATCTGCATGGCATGCACACTGAAGAATGAATGGCTTTCTTTACACCCAAATTATAAAGAGCAAACCACTGCTTCCCAAATTTGGTGGACTATCAGACTCATTTGAGAAGCTTCAAAAAATATAGATTCCAAGGGCCTTCTGATTTCCAGTTAGATCTGGGAAGGGTAGGTGAAGAGGAAGCCGCAGTTTCAACTTGCAATTGAGGGGATTTGGGGCAAATTGAACAACACTACTTTAAAACCGAAGCATAAAGGAGGTCATGGAGAAAGGGAAAAGGGGGGGTCAGATATGATCAAAGCACACTATATACCTGTATTACATAGTGCCACAAGGAAACCCATGATTTGGTACAATTAATATGCACTAATAATTATAATAAAAAAAGTATAATGACAATAAGTCAAAAATGGAAGAACTAAGACATGGGAAAGAAAAGAGAAAGTAAGTCTCAGTGAGATGACATCCTGACCCCTGACCAGAAATTCCAACGCCACCTCCAATTGGAAGTTCACCATGTTAAGGGTACTATTTGTTCCGTCTTCCAGTTCCTTGGGATTGAGAAGAAACATTTAGCCCTTTCTGTCGCACTGCCTCCCTCCACTTCTCCAAACCACATACTGGGTGGAATATTTGTTCTTGGGAAAAATAAACAGTTATAAGCTGAAGGGGAAAGGAAAAAGGAGGGGGGTGGGCAGGGAACCACTGCCATCCACTTTAAGCCCTCGGTTTTAAAATAGATTGTGAGGACTAACCTCACAACTGCCCTGAAGCCATACATCTGAAGCGGTGGAAACTGTCTGAAGCTTAGAGCTCTAGGTCAAGTGTAATCCCCAAGTCACCGAGAAAATGTGGGGGCCCTGCCTTCCACTGCTGGAGCTGTGTGCCACACTCAGTTTGGGAGTCGGTGAGTGCTGCCGGAACCGAGTCTCAAATTTGGTGTGCCTTCCAGATTTTTATAAAGGAATGCATTTGGATTTATTGCATACTTGAGAATGTCTAAGAGAGTAGATTTTATGTGTTGTCACCACAAAAAAATGCTAAGTATGTGAGGTAATGCTTATGTTAATTAGCTCCATTTAATCACTGTACAACGTGTGTATATATTATATATAGTTATATTATTGTACATTATATAGAAAGACGCTTATTTCTTGATTTTTAATTTTTTTTTAAAAAACACAAATATGTTACATAAAAAGTAATGGTATTTGAATTTGAAGTAATGTTATGTGATTTATGATGGGCAAAATTTCAGTAAAGCAATTATCAGAACTGGAATTAAAGGAAGGTTTTTCATTGGGAAATGTTTGGCTCTAATGAAAGCAACAGACAGACATGTAATAAATATATGTACATGTACCGCAGATATATGTGAGCACATGAGGATAATAATCAATATAGCATAGAACAGCACAGCACACTATAAAAAACTGTCTTCTAGTTTCTTATTTTTCTGTTACTGCTTTTGTTTTGCAGGTGGTACCACCGTGCTGACCACAGAAAAGCCAACTGTAATAGACAGCACAATACAATCAGGTATCAATTAAAATATACAATATAGTAGATATTTTACCTCTGAAAATAGCGTATTTCTGTGTTTTGGGGTTTCAGTTCCCCAAAAGTCCTAGAAGGAGAGATGCCACACAGCAGCATCTGGTCGCCAAGCATGAGCCATAAATATTCTTTCCTCTCGTCCACATGTATATGCAGCAGGCAGTGAGAGCGCCTTCCCCATCAGTAATTGCCAAATGGTGACAATCCCGGCTCGCCACCAAACGAACTGAGTAACATACTTTGTTTAAACGCAGCACATCTAGGACATGGACTGTGTTTGCAAACTTATAGGGGAAGGAAATCTCACAAGCGGCAGCCTGACTATTTATTTTCATCACAATTCTGCAAAACCGAGACACGCAAAGTTTGTCAGTTCTGCCTGCCACGGAATTGGCAGTTTTACAACAGCGTCTGCTGTGGGCGTGCCACGAAATGGGGTTCAAGAAACCAGGGTTTATGACTGGGGAGAATAGCGCCCTTGGGAACAGGCCCCTCATGCTTGTATTAATAGAGAAGCATAAGGACTTTGAAAGCCCTCCCCGTGCTGCTTATCAGAGGGCAGCGTGGTTCATCAGTGGCCTTTCTTGCGGTCTCCTTTGTTTTTTGTTAGTATTCTGTGACATTCTTCCCCACAAGCGCACACAAAGGGAAACAGTCAGCATAAGCAATCAGAGCTTTTAAAGACTTTAAAGTTAGTCATTAGCGTAAGGTGAACAGGTCAGCATCCCAGCTTCTTCTACTTCCTTTATCGAGGCTCACTCAGCCTTGGTCTCCTCAGCCATTTATTAATGGGGCATGTGTTGTGTATCAGTGTTTCCTCGGCAGTACGACACTGCAGGGCTAGGCACAGAGTAGAAAAGGTTGCTCTAATTAGTATGCTTCCTTCAAGGACACCGTCACTGTTGGCCTGATTCAACTGCAAAACGAACTTCTCTTTCCGTTGGACTTAACCCCAGGATTCCCTGAGCTTGACAAAATTCCTGCTGCCACACATCCCAGACACACCCAGACACCAGAAAGTGAATCAGAACAATGACCACCTAAATCCCCCCACTGTGGTCCCACACAGTTCTATTCAAGTTCTAAAATGCGCCTTTGGGAATGGTGCAGCCACCCCGGTGTTGGTGCCGCCTGCCTGCTACCTCTCCTGAGGCACCTGAGGCCGCCAGCCGGGTTTCTGTAGAGAAAGGCTAGCACCTGCTGGCTGGCTGTGACCTTGTAGAGTCGGGGAGATGGGTCAGGTGAACGATTGAGCTTCTAGGATGCTGCGCATGTTTTAACTGTTATTTTAGTTTCTTCTCTTGCCAGAGAGGTAATTAAAGTCATCATGAAGTTGCCAGCTCATTTGTTTCATCTCCTCTCTCATCTTCTTGTTTATTAAAAGAGCTAGGGTTTATTTAAAATAAGCAAAAGCAAGTATCGGCTATGGAGAAAATGGAGAGAGTTCCATCCCATTCCTAAGCTAGAAATCCTCCCTGTACGTGTGCTAGCAGAGCAACAGCCGTTTTCCTCCTACCACACTCAATCAGTGCACGGGCACCATGTCATCCTTGTGATGACTTCACGGAGGAGCTCCAGGGCCAGCCTGCCCTCTCCAGGGTCTATTGTGGTCAGAAGCAAAGTACAAACCTGCAAGACCTATTATTACCACACCCTGAGCAAAATTGGATCAAACCAAACAGCTGACTGACAGGTGCTCTGGTCTGGTTTGAATTTCAGGGCAGCCTGTACCCCTTTATGAATGAACTCAGGTTCTTGTCTTTCCCTTGCCTGAGTTCTACTCTAGTCTCCATGTCTCCATTGGCGGTAAATGAACTGTGTGGCTTCTCTGGAGGACTTCTGCTCATTGTCACCTTTTGGTCATGCCAATGTTCAAACTTCTCAAGGACCCAAGGCTGCTTTGAGTCAGGGGTCTGTCTTTTGCTACCTAAATCTGGGTGGTCTCCCTATGGTCAAGTTCCCCTAACTGATGCTTTGGTCCACACTGGTCCAGGAGCATCTCCAGGCATCTTCACAAGCAGCAGCAAATCAGATTGCTAAATTCCTAAATAATTTGGTTTTGCAGAAGCCTAGTGGAGAGTCTTAAGATTTCATTCTGAGAATTTTTACCAATACAATAAACTCATTGAGTATATAATACTCCTAGATTGCAATAAGATGCATGAAAACCAGAAACTGATGAGAACCCTAGTCTTAGTGCAGATCTCTCCGGGGGCTCTTTCCCTCCCGGGCTCTTCAGATATCCCTGGTGTGTTTGTGACCTATGACTATGTGGGCCTCCGCATTCCCCATGTTTGAATGGAAACACCAATCTGTGAGTCAGCAGTGAATATACACTGTAGAACTTTGAATCCCAGATTTACAAATTCCATCCTTCCACATATATGGCCCTAATGGTTCAACTGTGGGCAAGATGGCTTCCACAAATACAGCTGGTGCTTGCTCACTGGGGCTATAAATTTGTTTAAAGTTTAGAATATTGTTTCCTGCAATTTTTAAGAGTCAAGAAGGGATTTGCCCAGATTATTCCCATTGAATTTAATGAGAATCGTGTGCAGTCACAGGACCCAAGTAAGATTTTTGAAAACTTAAAAGGTTCATCATCCTGTGGTTACTTCCTTCATTCATTTTTCTCTTTCTTTCTCTCCCCTTTTCCCCTTCTCACTGCCTCCCTTTCTAGTTTTCCTTTTCTCTTCCTGTAATGTTTATGAATAGTTTGCATTTAGTTGCTTCTCTACAAAGATTTGAATTGTCCATATTAAGCTTCCCCCACAAAATGCATTGATTTAATAACATTTCTTTTACATACACGAGATGGCAATAAGTTATATGCATGAGACATGAAAATAAAACAGTAACATACAAAGAGTTAGAGCAGTTGCCCTGTTAAATTCTTAGGATTGGAAAGGGCACTGGAAGACAAAGACAGACTGCTCTTCCTCTGGTAAGGAGAAAGGTTGGCAATATCTTTCTAGGCAAAGCCATTCCATTTCCTGATTATTACCAAACCATCCAGGTATATGTACTTCCCACTATCATGAAATTAGTAATAGGCGATAATAATGGACGATGTGGTTTTCTATACTGCAGAGTGAATTTAATGTAGTAACAAAACAGATAGAACCAGACATGTGTGTGCTGTGACAGCTTTCTGCCCTCCTCTGTGTATGTCTTGTAAAGTACATTTCAGGAGAAAAATCAAAACTGTGCACACGTTAACACCTTCCAATATTAACATTTTCTAACATAAGATTGTGCAACAAGACATTGCAGGCCTGGGGTCATTGACATCCAAGATTGCTCAACCATTCAGTCACTGTCCACTTAACCGTGAACAGTGTTCACCAAAGTGTGGTGAGTTCTGGAGAGTTTCTCAGGCCCTATGAAGACCCCTTTCATGTTTATGACAGACTAAACATGAACTATGCCACTTCGGTGACACCCTAGCTGTGAATTACACCCCTTTTTTTTTTGTTGTTTTTTTGCACTAATTGAATACATGTACGTTAAAAACATCTTGTAGCCTGCTTCAGTGCCCCATCCTGGCTCCATTCCTCCTCTGGGAGGTCACTTTGTTACTGGTAGAATACATTCAGCATAGTCGTGACTATACCTCTGATAGATTCTTTCCAAACCTGCCACTGGCACTTGTGCTTGAAACCAAAACTTTAAGCTAAATCCTCCTTATCTAAAATAGATGTGGGAAGGTGATGGAGACCAAGCAGAGTGAAAAACAAGATACTTTGTGTTAAACACTTGGGCAAGTGAAAGAAAAGCTCCAAACGAGATCTGGTCTCAACCTGACAGCACATACCAGGCTTTCCTTACCGTATTCAGCAGTGGTTCCACAGTGGGCAACTCTGTTGGCCGGGCTCCCTCCCCGTGTTCTGTCTGTTTCAATGCTGCCACCTCGTGGGCTGTGGACGCAGCATGCGACGTGAAGGCCTCCATCGCAGACAGCGGCTGCCTTTGTGTGCTTCTCATTAGAGGGGAGGAGTGGGTGATGCAAAAGCACAAGAATTTTACCTTTAGAATTATCTTTATGATTCGATTACTTTTACCAAAACAAGTTTTTGGAAATCAAGGATTTCATTTTCCTCTTACTTAAAGAGTCAAGCTTTGAAAAATGAGATTAAATTTAAAAAAATAAGGCTACGATGAGGTTTAACAAACACCACAGCCATATAGCACCAAGCAAGACCCGCAGGTGAAATCATTCCTGAGCATCCATTCGTGCTTTCTTTCCAGCTTCCAATGGAAGCATTTTGAAGATTAAAAAATGTAAATGGGTGGCTATTTAAATGTGCTTTGGCTTTGTAGGATCTTGCACTGAGGTTTTAAGTGGAAAGAATAATTTATATGCAAATTTAGAAATTCGCTAAAAAAAAAAAAGCAGAAATGTATTCTTCAATTAATTGACCTGCTGGAAAATCTCAGAAGAAAAAAAATATATAATCTTAAGAAAATGCTTCAGAGATTTCTGACACCAAGGACCCAAAACATCAGCTGCAGTAGCAGAGGACAGACTGCAGGGGTAGGCATCCTGCCAAGTCACAGCTCCAAACTCTGGAGGGTCACGGGTCAATCTCTAATAAGATTCTTTTCATTGATGGATATCAGTTTCTATGATTCATCCTCAAGAACAGAGTATCTTTCATGTTAAATATGGTGGAAGTGGGGGAAATGCTGCAGATGCAATATACGTGCCTTGGAAAGTAGCCTTCCTGGAAATTTTATGTAAACCCAATTTGACAGGCAGTCCATAATCCTTTTAAAGCTGGATAAAATAAAACATAATAATACTAAATGTGATTTCTGCAAATATTTTGACATTTCTATACATCAGTTGGTTTCTTGGTAATCCTGGATTTTGTGGCTTTCCCAGAATTTTTGAAACAAACATGAAGTTATAAAGATCGTGCTGCCCATGAATGTAGTAAAGGCCTCTTTGACCCTGGGTGATTAAATTTGTCTTTCTCTGCTTGTCTCTATTTTCCCTTCCCACTCACTGAAGAGTTTCCAACATATGGTTTTAACTGCGAGTTTGGCTGGGGCTCTCACAAGACATTCTGTCACTGGGAACACGACAGCCAAGTGCAACTCAAGTGGAGCGTGCTTACCAGCAAAACGGGACCCATCCAGGACCACACAGGTACGGGGAGGGCACTGGGGCGCTGGGGGATGGCCAGTCCTCTTTGCATGGGAGATGGTGTCACTCAGGACGGTTTCTGGTGCCTGTGAATCTAGGGGCATAAGAAAATATGACAAGTATTTGTTCATGTTTGCAATTTGGAATGAACAAGGTCTCTTTCTCTAGTGGAGTCAGGCTTAGGGCAAATACTAGGAATGCTGATTGGCCTCACTGAACAGCAGTAACCTGAGCAGGATTGGGTGAACTCATGCTTGTTTTACAAGCATGGACTTGTAATTGAGGAATATTTTAAAAATGTCCAATAGTATAAAAAAGATAAGATAATGAACATTATGTATACGTAACTCGGCTTCAATAGTGATTAAATCATAGGAATCTTAGTTTATCTCTATTGTCACTGACTCTGGATTAATTATCTCTGTCATCCCCGATTCTGGATTAATATGTATCCAGGTACATATTACATATGTCATTTATTTTACCACTGAAGAAATAAGTGAGCCTAATGCTTACCCTCTCCACCCCTGAAGTAGAAGTGAAACAAAGTGGGGTGAGAGTCTTACTTTTTTGAGGAGAGGTTTTTTAATCTAGCCCATTTCCTCTTAGCAGGCAGAAACCTCACCACACCCCAAGTCACATCCCATCCCTCCTGCCGCTTTATTTTCCTCCTGAGATTAATTGGTGATAGTGAGAAGGAGTTCGGGGGACAGAGGGACCTGGCAGATGCTTCAGTAAACTCTTTATTTCTCCCACATCCTGTTTTCCACCTAGAAACTGCATCACCAAACTTGATGTACCATATAAAAAAATCAGCAGTGTCCTGCCAAAAAATCACACACACACACATGCACGCACACACACATGCACACACACACTTATAGAAACACAAACTTGACCCACACATTCCTATTCTTCTCAGTGATGCAGTGGACTGCTTACTCGGATAGTGGCTTCCCCGAGGGTCCCCAGAGGGGCATATGTGAATGCTGAGAAATCCCATCCCGTTCTCCCCATGTCGATGCTCTGGAGGGCTGGGTCTGTGGACTAATGGCCGGGCAAAGTGTACTTCACGCCTTTCCCACTCCGTTGTTCCATTTTTCTCAGTGAACAGAACCATTAAATAGGTTGAATAGGCCTCCTTCCACCACGGCTACCTCCCTGCCTAATGAGAATGACAAGGAAATTGGATAAAATTGGGCTCCTTCAATTCCGAGACACTTTCCATTGAATCTTAAGACAAGCAGTTTTAGAAAACTTAAAATACTTTGACTGTAAATGGCACTGTACATATAAATGGCATCAAATTAACTAAATGCAATTAGCTGAAATGAAGGCCGTAATGGTGGAAAAATTGATGCAAAGTGAAGGAAAATGGCTCAGTAGGATCTGACATTCAAAGGAGGTTAAAAGCTATGTTAGCCAGAGACAAAAGCTAAAAGGCTTGCAGAAGTAAAGTGCTAATTGAGAAAATGAAGACAGAGTTCTTGACCCAGAACTGTGATAAAACCCTTGAAAGGGAAAATATCAGCACTTTGTGGGTTGGGGTATCCGAAAAGCAGAGCTTGTCGTAGATGAGCAGCTGAGAAGTGTGATTCATTCAGAAGGATTTGGCTCCTTTGTTCTCCAGCCACCGAGATTTACTTAGCTGCCGCGCCAGGTCTGCCCAGATTAGAAATGCCTCCGCAGCACAAGACAGGCAGTCATCTGAGAGGGACGGGTAGCCGGGCGTCTGCCAGGCAGGGGCTTATTGAGGGGAGAGAGTGAGGCCGAAAGGAGCCTGCTGCAGGGCTCATGTGCACGAGCCAGCATCAGGGCGTGGGTGGCATTTCTTGATAACATTGTTGGAGCTTTGCAAATCAGACATGGAGGTTTTTCAGTTACTACTACTTAGGTAAACTACTCCATTCTGAATTTAAAAGAAGCCCACTTGCTTTTTTTTTTTTTTTTTTTTTTATCTGACCTCTAAGAACGCAACTGTGTCCCTCCTTGAAGAAGACTCCTCAAATCAAGCCTCTTTCTCTCATTCACCAAACAAGTAGCTCTTTATTTAAGTAGCTCTTTGACATGGCCGATGCTATGCTAAGCCCTGGAAATTCAGGTACAGTCAACTGTCTGTGTCCATGGGTACCACATCCCCGGATTTAACTAACCTCAGATCAAAAATATCCAAAAAGAAAAAAAATGCATCTCCACTGAACATGTACAGATTTTTCTTGTCACTATTCTCCCAAACAATATAGTACAACAACTATTTACCCAGTGTTTACATTGTACTGGATATTACAAGTAATCTAGAGGTAATTTAAAGTATAGGGAGGAAGTGTATAGGTTATATGTAAATTCAGTAATGAGTCCCTCTGTATTCATAGGATCCCAGACGCTAGAGTCCCTTATATAAAATGGCATAATATTTGCATCTGACCTGCACCTACCATGTTATAAACACTATGTGAATAGTTTGTATATCACATTATTTATGAAACAATGGCACATTTCAGTAAAGATCATAGATAGATAGATAGATAGATAGATAGATAGATAGATGATAGATATAGACATATAGATGTGGACATGTATTTGGTCTGAGTTTAGTTGAATCCATGGATTTGGCACTCAGATTTGGAGCGTCAATTGTACTATACCATTGTGTCTAAGAGGACTGAGCTGGATTTTGTGGCCCTGGGATCCTATAACCAATTCCCTGCAGAGCCCCAGGGTTGACTAAATAAAGCAGGGTGTCCCTAGGCCTGTGGACCTCCCAGGCTGGTTGTGAATGAGAAACCCTTTCATGCAGCTGGGCCAGGGCATCCAGTGAGAGGTGAGCAGCAATGGTAAGAGGAGTCAGAGAAGGAGGTCCCAGTCCCAGGGGCCAGCCAAGCTAGCCTTGTTTTAATGGCTTGCAAGTGGAGAGGCTTAAAAACATATTTTATATGTGGCATTTAGATTTGTGGCATTTGTGCTGTGAGAAAGTATGGACGGGCTAGAGGCAGTGGAGAGCCACCAAGGAATTTTAAGCAGAGGAATGACAGGGACAGATTGTTAGAAGACCACAGTGGTGGCAGGACGGAGCTGTGACACGCTTCTCTCGCCCATGTCCATTGTCTCCTCTTGACCGCCTGTTCTCTGGCCAGGCAAAAGGAACTTCAGTAAATGGGCTCAGTAAATGTTTGCTTTATGCGGCAAAGCCAAGTTAAGCCTTTTCCCACGAGACTCAGGGAACAGGGGTGTCAGAGGCATATTCTTCAGTGGTCGTGTTATGCAAGCAGGTGGCTGAGCTTGGTAAATTAGAGGGTAGAAGAAATCTTAGGAGTGCCAGAGTCAGCTGGGACAAAGAGGGCACATCACAAGGGGAGAGACTGAGCGAGATAGCCGATGTAGTTTCCACACTGCAGGAGCTCTGACGTGTTTCCACCCTTCTTTCATGGCTCTACCCATTGGCTTTAATACGAGCATTCTGATGGGAGCTGGTGGGCAGCCAGGTAAGGGAAGAAGCTGCCCCCGAGCCCACCCATTTCCACATGGCCACTGTTGACAAAGTGAGTCAGACGGGAGGAGGATGTGTCCCGCACACACACAGTGGGAAAGTACCTCATGGTTGCACAAGCCTCAGGGGCAGCAAGCAAACATTCCATGGCCCGCTGAGGCCCAGGCATCACACTCACAATTACATCAGGTGAGGCAGCAGAGCTGGGGATTTCTATTTGCAGAACAAACAGAGAAACACGAGTCGTGTTTGGACTAGGTGGAGGCGGGAGGAACTGTTCCCAGTGGGGGTAATTAAAAGCGAAGCCAAGAGTCAGCCCTCATGGCTCAGCAAGTATAGACACAGCCAAAGTGGCACATGCTAATGAGCCTCAGAAATGCCACCTTGCTTCTCCTTAAACCAGAAGCACTTTGAAGAGAAGCAGTTGAAAATCAAGCTGTTGGGTGTGTTTGAGGAATTCATAGACCATTACCATACACTAAAGGAATAACAGGTGGAATTTGAAAAAAAAATTGATAGATTATTTGGAGAAAATATTAAGTATGTAATTACCAAGCAGCCTGCTAATCAAAGCACCATCAACCATCCCGGTGTCCGGTCATTCAGAAGATGGGTAAGAAAAACATCTGAATTAGCCCATCCAGCGCCATGTTCACATGGGTACTCCTGAGACGGTCTTAAACTTGCATCAGAATAGTTTTTCCAAGCAGTCAAACACTTTCTACTCAGCTGGGTGCAGGCTGGGCCTCCCTTCTGCCTTTGGTGGTTGTCAGGCTCACTGGAGCCACACCCTGCATCCATGTGACAGGGTACTCCACGTGGGGTTTTTCAGGCTGGGCCTGCGTCACAGCCTTCCCTCGATCCAAGTCCACTCGCAGAAGCATGGCGTGCTTGGTGCTCGGCTTAAGGGAGGAATTCTGATTGGTGGAACCTGAAAGAGACCAAGGGGTCATCCTGGGCTTGGCCACTCTCCCTAACACAGTTTTTTGCCACAGCAGGAGATGGCAACTTCATCTACTCCCAAGCTGACGAAAATCAGAAGGGCAAAGTGGCCCGCCTGGTGAGTCCTGTGGTTTATTCCCAGAACTCTGCCCACTGTATGACCTTCTGGTACCACATGTCTGGCTCTCACGTCGGCACACTGAGGGTCAAACTGCGCTACCAGAAGCCGGAGGAGTATGATCAGCTGGTCTGGATGGCCATCGGACACCAAGGCGACCACTGGAAGGAAGGGCGCGTCTTGCTTCACAAATCTCTGAAGCTCTACCAGGTATGACCTTTTTCCCGGGGACAGCCATGCCTTTGGGAACGCAGGCATCAGATTTGGGAGATCATCCAAATGAAATGCAGAAATTCTTCCAACAATTACTTCATGCATTTCCCAAACCTGAGCTATTAGCTGCAGTGATGA
This sequence comes from Cuniculus paca, assembly GCA_004365215.1. Lineage (NCBI taxonomy): Eukaryota > Metazoa > Chordata > Mammalia > Rodentia > Cuniculidae > Cuniculus > Cuniculus paca. The sequence continues at coordinate 16,583 of RJWT010002889.1, forward strand.
TCATCTCCATAGCATATTTCCTGATCTCCTGGATTACAGGATAAACTAATTGGCCGAGAAATAAGGGAAAATGCTTTTCCGTCATCCATTTCTGAGGTGTTACGAGGTATCCTTCTTTATATTTGCTGCATTTCCCCTACTTCAGTGTCTGTATTATAAAAAGGGAATGTGAGGAGAAGTTTTGTGCACCTTCAGGCAGCTGGTGTGGATCAACAAGCTCAGTATGTGCTTATGCACAACCTCACGAGCTTAACGTAGGTTCCATGGCCTCAGCTGAACAAGCATTTTTAAACAGTGCTCTTTGGAGCGAGCATTTAAATACCATCTAATGCTTTCACTTTATTAGGTGATTTTTGAGGGCGAAATCGGAAAAGGAAACCTTGGCGGGATCGCAGTGGATGACATTAGTATTAATAACCACATTTCGCAAGAAGACTGTGTGAGTAAGTATACGTTTGATGGAAACACCAGTGGCGCGCGTGCCTAAGGCAAGGTTCTTTCCATGTGTCAGTATTTGTCTTGCTCGTGTGAGACTTAAAATTTCAGGGTGGGTTTCAGTATATGAAATGCACATTCTGGTGTAACAGGGCATAAAAATCAATTCTGTTGATCTTAACCTACTGCACCACCTAGTCTACTCCAGGTAGAATGGCTGATTGACACCTACAAAACTTTATAAATAAACACAGAACCCAGAGATCACGGCAAAGCATAAAGATTCAGTTTACAAGCTATGTCTGGCACACCAAAATATTTTGATGAGAAGAGGAAAGCTCAGACATCTGGATAATTCCAAATATCTGAGTGTATAAACAGAACAGCAGGCTTTTGAAAAATTTGATCACAGTGAATTTAATTAAGATTACATTGTTAATGAATCAGAGAAAACAACATTCTTTGCTTTATTGCAAATAAGTAGATGTTTCTCACTCTAAAGACAGCAGAAATGACTTAAGAGAATAAATGAAATGCGGAGACTTTGTCTAGTATTACAGAGTTGGGCTTTATGGGTCTGGTACTATATGGATAAAATCTCACATGGAAAACCAATTCATATTCCCTAGTTCTTGATATATAATTACAAATAGCATCACTAATGGCAATGTAATAGCACAGTAATTAGTCTTAAGCTCCATTTGCTACACTTAAACTTTTGTTATATATCATTACATAATAGGCTGTTAATTATAAAAAGATGGAACAAGCCTATTGGGCAAATTTAGTATAAAGGAAGCCCATTGGCTGTAATAGGTTCTTGGTCTTTTCATCAATTTAAAGAGGTTTTATTATACAATATATTGAATATATGTAATACCTAAAGTGGCAATAATTTGATAAGGTCAATTGGAAAAATCTGAAAAAAAAAACAAAAAACAGTTGAATAAAGACCTGCTTTGCATTCTATATAAAGAAATCTCTAATTCCATGCTGCTTAGCAAATCTTTGCAAAAAATGATACAGCTTAATATTTCAGCTGCAACTACTTTACAAATTACTCACCTCCAAATCTGTACTGCAATTGAAATGCACATTTTGTGTAGTCACACAGGGCATGGAATATCATTACTGCTTTCCCATTTCAAGAGGAGAATGGTGTTAGTGATGTTTAGGGGATGTGAGAGCAAACTACATGAACTAAAACAAAGAAATAAAATTCAGTTCAGTTCAACAGGCGTTAAATATGTGTAAAGCAGCATGCCTTGCGAATACAGATGCAGAGACCATCAAAGTCCTTCCCTTCCGATGCATCTACCTAGTTGCAGGCTTTGTAGTTAGAAAATGACCAGTGGAATGCCATTGAATCCTATATATACGTGGCTGCATCTATAAAAAGATGTTAAAGATAATAAATTATTTATCAAATAACGTTTTCTTGAGCATCTAGCCATGGATGGACTAAGAGTCTCCACTATTATTCATTCATTTACACAACAAATGTTTATTAAAACATCTACTATGTGTTTCATACTATTCTAAATGCTGCAGACCAATGGGGAATACAGTACTCAAAACCCCTTTGCCTTGCACTCAGTCTCATAAGGGACACTGGCATTTACTTGTTCCATAGAATTTTATTTTATTAACTGGTTTATTGTCATTCAGTAATACACGGGATTCCATCTCTAGTGTCAAAAGAACTGTGCTATTTGCAAAGTCAAATTAATACCCCCAAACATAGGAAGCAGTCTCTCTGCACACTACAGCATAGTAGCCATGGGTCCAACCCCACTTCTGTCCCTTTTTTTAAATTTTTATTTATTTTTTTGAAACAGGGTCTCACTCTACAGTTCAGACTGGCCTTGAACTTACTATGTAGCCCAGGCCGACCTCGAACTCATAGCAATCCTCCTGCTTCAGCCTCCCAAGTGCTGGGGTTATAGTCATGCACCACTACCCCTGGCACTCTGTCCCCTATTTTCATCAGATTATTCCCACACTCCACCATGCTGTCTTCTAAAACAGCACACTCTACTAACAGCCAAATCACCTGTATTTCCATGTGACGCCCATAAGGAAGTGATGCGCTTCCTTGTCGCAGCTTCACAATCATTGCACATGGACTGTGTCGCTCCTGGGTTCAGAGTGCACTAAAAACTCCCTAGGAACCGCACAGAGGTTTGTCTGTGCACACATGTGCAGGTGTGCAAGGGTCTGTGTAGTGTGCGTGCAGTGCATTTTGTTGACCATTCAAGTATCTCTTTCAATTTTGTTTGACTTGTCAGAACCAGCTGACCTGGATAAAAAGAACACAGAAATCAAAATTGATGAAACAGGTAAAAATGCTGACCAATTTTAATATTTTCTGTGGCTTTCATTATGTTTGTGAAGAAATTCACATACACTGACATATCAAAGTGGCTCAATAAAATAAACATCTGTGCCTGAGGCCTGGGGCAGGGCTGATGCTGAAGACTGGATTTTGTCACCTAGTGTCTTTCCCTGAACTGCCCATCTAATGTGGGAGACTGTGACAGGACAGGACAGGGGGGATGAGTGGCTGGGCCTTCCACTACCTGAGCTTTAGTCCTGAAATCAAGCAAAACACTCTTATTTTATAATTATGCAAACTAGTGAGGATTATTTTCATACAATAATCTGAAACCAACTCAATTTTTTGTGTCTGGTTATAATACCCATGTGAGATCTTTGAGAGATGAGAGTCCAGTTTTTTCTCATAATCCATTGTGTTTAATCCCTCTTTTCCCACTTTCCTCTACTAGAACCCTGATTTGCTATGATAGTGGCAACAATGTTGATAAAGATTTATTGGGGAACTAGTATGTTCTACACACTTTGCATATATTATCTCACTTAAATCTCACACAGCTCTATTCACCCCCATTTTACAGTTAACAAGGCTGCACTTTAAGGAATGCAGCTAATTAGGTGGTGGCCTTGGACTTGAGTCTCATTAACTCTGAAATGTGTTTCATTTGACCCTGCTTTGTGATCAGATGCAAGACATTTAATCAGTCTTAGCTCAGCCTAGTATTATTTATTCCATGAGCCTCTGCACCTCATGGCCAGCACTGCAGGTTCTTGGACACCTGCCCCAAGTCACCACGGTGCATCACCACACCCTTCACACCTGTCAGCTGGGAGCATTCCTTGCTCTCTCCATGGGTGAAACTGCAGGAGACTTGGAAAAGGCCTGTGTGACGTCATCGCTTTCCACCTGGGAGGGCAACCATTTGCGTGGGTTCTCCACGTAGGACAGGGAGCATGTGTGTGCGCAGAACCGAAGTTTACCTCATGCTGGGTGGGTTTCAGACATTGCACAGGGAATGGTTAGCCCTTCTCCCCACAAAACCAATGTACGATGAAGCATTTCACAAAGCTCAATGGCCTCATGTCTGACCAAGGACCACAAACACAGACTACAGTCTAGCACAAAGTTAATTGCATGGAGTCTGACTTCAATCTGAACAGGAGCCTCAGTTCCCATGTGCTGAGCTCTGGGTCCCAATCCCGGCTCCCTCACTCCCACACCTCCACTGCCAACCATCACCCCCACTTGATGGGCACAGCGGGAGCATGTGACTGACTTGGGTTTGTCTTTTCCTCCATCTCTGTCTGCTCTCATCTGGTGTAACCACCTACAGCGCTCACAGAGCCACTTTTCTTTCTGCAGGGAGCACCCCAGGATACGAGGGTGAGGGAGATAGCGACAAGAACATTTCTCGGAAGCCAGGCAATGTGCTGAAGACTTTAGATCCCATCCTCATCACCATCATAGCCATGAGCGCCCTGGGGGTCCTCCTGGGCGCCGTGTGTGGGGTCGTGCTCTACTGTGCCTGCTGGCACAACGGGATGTCAGATAGAAACTTGTCTGCCTTGGAGAACTACAACTTTGAACTCGTGGATGGAGTGAAGTTGAAAAAGGACAAACTGAATACACAGAGTTCCTATTCAGAAGCATGAAGTTGGGCAGAGGGTAGAAGTGGAGGACATGACTTGAGCGTGCTGGGGACTGTCATCTGCTTTCATGGACAGGCTGGAAAGTGCATTGATGACACTGAGCCAGGCTTTTCTCAGGAGCTTCGATGAGTGTGGCCGACAGACAGGGACAGTGAGCTGTGTTCACAATCACAATCATGTACAGTCAGCCTCTTCTGTTGGTTTAATTTGAATAATCAGATGCTGGTGTTGAGACCAAGTATGACGGACTTCACAGTTCATTTCGACTCTCCTTGCCTTCTCTCCCCTCTCTCTCTCCTCTTCCTTTGATGGCTTCTTTTGGGAAACTGTGCAAGATGCTGGCACCAAGTGTATTCCGCGGGGCCCTTCCGATGGACATGCGACCAGTAGCCCAGTGCCCAGAATACATGAGCCTAACCGCACTTCAGTGGACTCCCCAAGTCAGTCCTGTGTATATTTGCCCGTGTGTGCAGAAGCAAAGGGTTAGGATGTTTTATTTTCAAAGCACTGTAGCCTCCATACCGATATAGTGTGTCAGCTCTGTTTATGAAGCAATACTGTCACATTTTCTTGATGTTTTCCAGTGTTGTACTCAATCTCGTGCTTGTGAACTCCATACAGGAAATCGTGCCGTCACCAAACTCTGCTGGCAAGTAACTGGGTGTACTGCTGACAACCACCGCGGAAGTCCTTGGCACTGGCTAGTCTATGTCCTCTCAAGTGCCTTTTTGTTTGTACTGGTTCATTGTGTTACATTAGCGACCCACTCTGTTTCCCGCTGGTGAAAGCCCTACTCTTTCATCAAACCCTGGTGGCCCACTGACTAAGAAAGTATATTTTAGTGCGAGACGTCAGCCCCCCGGGAAGGCAAGGGCTCTGAAGACTTGGCACCGTGGCTTAATCGTTCTGCTTTTTCTGTAGTTCAATTTCATGTCTCTTGACCCTTTTGTATAAAGCTGCAATATTCTCTCTTATTGTTCTTTCATATGGAATGTATTTTCAGATGTAAACTCTGCGCTTTCTCTCCTAGCTCTCTTTTTCTCTGTCTTAGAATTTAAGCATCTGCCGTTATCCAGAAAAGAAACTCGCAGCTTTAACCTGCTGGTAATGGCAAGCAATTTTACTAGACTTTATGTTTAAAAATAAATAAATAAATAAATAAGGGAAATTCCTAACTTTGCCCTCCAAAGTCTAACTTTGGTTTTCTTGTTAACTGGTTAAAGTGACAGTATCTTTTTTCCGAAAGCTGTTTTTCTGTCCATTCCGATCAGAATAATGTTTGGTAGAAATGTTTGAGTTTAGTGGAAATAATGATCAGTCGAAGGAAGAAATAATACTAATTGGTTTTCAAGTGAGACCCAAAGGAAGAATAATATCTTCCAAATATTAAAAAAAAAAACCATGAAATTTTTACATATGAATGTGCAGAAATAACCTATGAGAACCCTCTTGTTTTGAAATTGAGTCAGAGAAATGGACAGGAGAATAGTTAATTTAAGATAGAAACTATAAATCCTGATGGTTGCTGGTGAATTATTTTAAGATAATGGTGGAAGGGCATGTAAAGTCAGAACAAACATTTTCAAACGTCCATTCAGCAGCAACTCCCCCAAAACAGATTGGAACAGACCACCTCTAGAAACTTCCAGCAGCTCATAAAGAAACAACCTGCCTCCGACTAGCAAAACCTAAGCCTCCAGCTGCACAGAGTAGAAAATACCATGGAGGCAGCGTGTGGGTTAAGCCAGAGAAGCTCTGTTGTTTTGCTGTATCTCGTCATGCCAGGTTGTAGTAAGAGTTTTTTAGACCTTTCTCTTTTCCTGCATTGCTGTAGGTCTCACTCTAATACATTCGTTGGAAGTCACATTTGCATCGTGGAGGGAGCAGTCCGTTCATCTTGGTTTAATTGGATTGAGAATGTCTTTCAGTTCCAGGAAAGTATTGATCACCAAGAAAGAAAAATAGGTTTTTGTCCCCAAAGGCATTCATGCAGGTCTTATCATACCAGGAGAAGAGCAATGAGTAAGACTTGATTTTGTTTTTAAGGCAACAGATTTAAACATTGTCCTAGCCAAGGAAAAATGATACTGCAACTTTAAATTTTAAAGTATCTTGCACTGATAAATATATTTAAAAATTATATGTTTATAAAGTTATTAATTTGTAAAGGCAGTGTTACAAAATGTTCAGTTTATATTGTTTTAGATTGTTTTGTAATTTTTAAAGGTGTAAAATAACATATTTTTTCTTTATTGAAATCTATAAAACTTTCTGTAGTAAAATGTTTTCATTTTACTGGTATATTATTGCTTCATGTTTTGTACCATCATAAAATTTTGTGCAAATTTTTTTTACAGAAATTTTTATTTTCTATGACAATATGACACTTGTAAATTGTTGTTTCAGAATGAACAGCGAAGCCTTAACTTTAAATGACATTTGTATTCTCAGACTCTGAGTAGCATAAAAACCACATAGAGCTGAACTGTAACTTAAATTCCAAACTATGACTACTACATTCCAAAGAAACAGTTGATTAAACATTTTCATAAAATATTTCAAACCTGATGGCTTTTATTATAATAGCTTTGTTCTTGCTAAAGAAATTGGTGCTATCTCACCATCCAGTAACTTTCAAGATTTTTTAAAATTCTCTTTTTAAAATATCATCATAATGTGTGAAGTTTAAGAAGACATTTCCTAAATGTAGAATACAAAAACAAATCAGATAATGTTAACATAGGGAATACAAAATTCGACTTTATAGGTGGAAATTTTTCAATTCCAAATTGTATGCCCATGTTCTATAGCCCACTTGGTAAAGTTCGTCTGATGATATTCACAAATAACTGTTGGTAAGTTGTGTTCTTGTAGAAAATAAGAAATAAACTTCTTTGTATATGCACTCATGCTACATTTAGGTAAAAGGAAAAGTTGAGCATGCCATTATTAGCCATTGGGTAATTCTTGGAAATTCCATTTTGGACGAAAATAATAGAAAAATGATAATAACAAAAAAATAAAGGAAACAAAAACTGAGCCAACGTCTTTCCACTGAGCTCATCTTCAGTCCTTTTTATTTTTATTTTGAGACAGGGTCTTGCTAAATTGCCCAGGCTGGCCTCAAACTCACCTTCCTGCCTCAACTCCCAAATAGCTGGGATTATAGGCATGCACCGTCACACCTGCTACCAACAATCTTCCTCTCGCCTCCTCTGACTGCAGAAAAAATGGTCCAAAAATCACAGCCTGTGAAGTGTAGGCGGCTCTGGGCAGCTCTCTCCAGTGAATCAGCATTTCCTGTACACCCTGCTTTTCTCTGAATGCTTTTGGCATCTCCCAAGAATGGAAAATCTTCCCTATTTAGATTTTTTGGTATTTCTGCTTAGAGAAGAATTAGCAATAGAGCCAAGTAATCACTTTACTGACATTAAATTCTACCAACAGTCATGGATTCTTCTAGGAAACATGACAACTTGCAAGGAGTCTATCAAAATTAATTCAGACATACTTTCTGAAAAATGCTAAGGACTATGGACCAGTATTATCTCTTTTTCACTCCATTCTTATCCATACTCAGCTGCTAAGCTAAGCTTTTCTTTAGGCTTAAAAGACCAATTTACTGTATAATACTTCCCAATTCAGAAATTAAACTAGCACAAGGATTGAAACATTTGATCTAAAACACAAAAAATTATATGTGGTCCTGTTTCCTGTCTTCCCTGATAAGTTGTTGCCACTCAGGCTGAATTGCACTGTCTCCATGCTTCCCAATGGTAATTATCATGATTTGTGCTGCATTAAAAAGCAGTTCCAAGAATTAGCTGTACATCCAGTAAACGGTCTTAAACAGAACTGCAACCCAAAGGTTGAGAAACCTGCATGAAGAGATCCTGAAACCGAGTGAAACTCAGCATAGGAAGAATGTGACATCAGCATACTAACCTTTCCCCCCAAATGTTCCCAAGAAACATTGCAAGATGATAAAGATGAAACAGCATATACATGTAACTTCTTAGCAAGACCCAATCTCAAAAAGAAAAAACCCTTCTACATGAACCAATCCATTGAACGTGTTTCTATTTGTTTTTATTTTCATGGCAGCTTCGTAATGTAAATTTTATAATTTTTTGTATTTCACTTTATAAAGGAGAAAACTCCCAAGTTCAGAAAAGTTGAGTGATGAGTTTAAGATATAGTTGGTCTCAGGCCCTCCATTACTCCTGCCCCATCAAAACCTGGCAATATCTTACATGGTGACACAATAGGACCTTGCAATTCAAAGTGTGTCCCACCTGGCAGGCGGTGGCACCTGCAAGCCTATTGAAGGGGCACAGTCTTAACCAGGATTCTAGACCTTCTGAGACATTTTCTTCCTCTTGTTTCACTTTTATTCTTGAGGGACTTGTAGATTGTACATATTTATGGGATATGATATGATATTTCAATACAGTTGTACAGCATATAATGAGAAGGCCAGGGCATACAAGAACTCTGCATAGCCTGTGGTCATGTTCAGGTGTTAGACGGCCCAGCGCAGCCTGCCGCTACCATGAGCGGGTGTGTAAGCATTTGCATTGCTTCCATGGTGGTTTCTGAACATTCACTCAGAGATGAAGAAGTCCCTGCAGGGTTCACAAAGCACTTTTCAGAAAAGTCTGAGTGCAAAGCAGCCTGGGAAAGAAAAATTAGTAAGTGTAAAGCTTCACCCACCTAACCCGGAAGCAGTCTGTGGTCATTTCCCATGATGTCTTGTGAAAGGCCCAGAGGTGGGCTCTGAAGAAGGAAATACTGTTGCAGTACTTTACTGGATTAAAAATCTTCAGTTGCTACTGGAATACAGCAAACACTCTGCTATTCATCACTGGTCAGGGAGGAAGGGAACTACTGATTTGTGAAGTCAAATCCTATTCCGAAGAAGTTGCATTTTGTGTCATACACAGCTTACTTTTTTGCGCAGACATTAAAATCCTGAATAGTAAAACCAGACTGAGCCCTATTTAACCTTCCCTTGATAACTTCTAATCTTGTTCCTTAGGGTCTGTCTTGTGAAGAAAGGAGAAAGTGTCTGATAATAGAGCTTTGAGGTTAAATAGTGATTCCCAGGAGAGGGCTTTTCTACATACGAGTGTCTCATCTCTGCATCTTAATACAGTGGTATCTATTAGAATGTAGGAATTCAAGAAATGGATACTAGCTACAACCAATAGCTTAATTTTGTCACTACTCTGTTAATGGAGTGAGAAGACCTACTTCCACTCACCCCAGCAGAATGTCAGGTTAGAAATGGACACACTCTCCTGTGACAGTTGCACTGAATCCCGCCTTGCACTGCTTGAATGAGTCTGTCCCTCGTGGTGCTCCGTCTAGTGCTTTAAACACCCCTACCCATCATTTTGACATGAGCCAATTCTCCACCCTTTCTTCAAAGCCCCAGCACCGTCTCTCAGAGACATAATGTTGGCAGGGCTAATGATCTTGATGTAATCCTGTCAGGAAATCACTCCATCACCTCTCAGAGCTATCATTGCTCTAATTCTGCCAGCTTCTGAAAATTTTCGTTGTTGATAAAATTGCATCTTGACTTCTTGGATGTGACGTATTTAAAGTAGACTCAATCATTAACATCAGATCTTTTGCAGTTCTTCTGCTGTGATTCACATCCTCCAGCTAAAAAGAACTTTTTTTAGAATCTTATAATGTAATTTTTCTCAGGTCAACTTTTCATTATATATAAATATATATATATATATATATATATATTAAGTCACATAAATTCCTATTACTGATTGAGCATCACTAATCAAAGAATTCAAAACACTCTGAAATTCAGTGAATTGAATTGAGTACCAACATGAAGCTTTGAGTTGAAAATTCCACACCTGACTTCCTATAAAAGGTCCCAGTTAAAACATAAGGGCACTAAAATTACTGAACCACATTACCTTCAGACTATGTGTACAAGATATAAGTGAAATATATATATGAATTTTGTGTTTAGACTTTGGTGCCATCTTTAAAATATCTGTATTAATCAGCTTTCCATCACTTTAACAAATATCTGAGATAAGTCAAGTTAAAAGGAAGAAAGGTTTGTAGGTTTCAGTACATGATCACCTGACCCTGCTGCGTTAAGTCCATGGTGGCACAGTGTGTCATGGCAGGCCATGTGGCAGAGGACACCTGCTGACCTCGTAGCAGCTGGGAAGCAAAGAAAGAGGAAGGGGCTGAGGTCCCAACATCACCTTCAAGGACACGCCCCCAATGACCTAACTTTCTTCCTCTAAGCCCCACCTCGTAATAGCACCTCAGGCTGTGGACCTAGCCTTTAACAAGCCTTAGGGACAATCAATCTAAACTAAAATAATATCTCATTATGTGTATGCAAATATTTCAAAATCTGAAAAACCCTGAAATCAAAACACTCTGATCCCAAGCATTTCAGATAATGGATATGCAGTTTGTTCTGTTACCAAATAACACAAATCAGCACTGCTATTTAATTTTACCTATGCATGAGGAGGTTTGGATGGTTGGAGAGCTCCATGGAGCAGCACTGCTGTTGTCTCCGCCCTGCCCCCTGAACACACAAAGACACCACCTTAGATACATGTGTTTCAACTAATCAACTAATTGGAATGTGTTGTACTGTGACCTTAATTATTAGGCCTGATATTATCAGGTTAGGCGAGGCTATGGTAGAATAAAGAAAGAAACTCCTGTATACCAGTGAAGTCACCCATAACAGTGTACTTATTCTCACACAAATTCTACTGTGGGTCCAATAGCTATTGAACAGCTCTGTTCCAAGCTGACATTCAGAGATCCAATCTGGTTACCTCCTGCTGCTCTACCAACTCCAGCATGTGGTTTTCAGACTGTGCAAGAGAAAACTAGAAACTTGCTCTCCGTCTTTCAGATACTGCAGCCTGGAGTTGATACAGGCCCACCCAAATGTCAAGGGCACTGAGAACACTGTGGAAGCATGCATGTTCTGGAAGCAGCGGGTATCTCTACCACAGCTGGCAAAAGGGCAGAGCCAAACTACCGCTGTGGAGGAAAGAGGCAGTCACTCATCACACCTGACATGAAGAAAAGTGAGGTCCCTCTGGGCCTAGAAACTTGCCATAGCAAGAAAGCAGTCAACTGAGCTGTCAGTGGCTTACAATGGCCATATCAAGTCAGGAACAGGAAGTAAGGGACCTAGACTGAAGGCCTGTGGGATTGTTTCAGGTTCACAGAGAAGGGATCTTAAGAGAGACAGGTTGTGATGTGGGACAGGCTCTGATTCTTGAGAGAAAACGTTTGCACTACATTTTTTTTTTAATTTGTTGGTACCAGGGATCCAGCTCACGACCTTGTGCTTGCCAGGCAGGCGCTTATGCCACTGAGCTAAATCTCCAGCCTACATTTGCACTTTTCATGCATGCTTGTGTGTCTCCACCTGAATGTACCCTAATATCAGCATTTAGTGTTTAGTAATATTACGTCATTTTTAAAGTTCTCATGCTTGTCAGTTATCTAAATGGGACATGGGAAAAGACATATGCCCATACACGGGCCAAAACATAAGAAAAAGCCAAACAATATCTGGGGCCCTATCTCTTGACCACAGCAATTCTATTTCTACCCCCTATTTTTAATTCTTTCTATAGAATTTCTCCTGACACACAATGCACTTTACTTAATTTTTTATTCAATATCACTGAAAATAGAGTGAAAATTCCATGAAGGCCCTGGTTTTCATGTTCACTGCAGTATCCACAGTGCATAGAATAAATAGGACCCAGAACATGACATCGATACTAAATAAATACTTTTAGTGAACAAAGGAGCCATAGTGGACAACAGGAGTAAGAGACCCCTAATAGAAATGGGAAATCAGGAGGTAGAGTTGGGGCAGATTTTAACCTCCCAGAAAATCCATTTTCTGGTGCAGGATCTTGGAGAGTTAAAAGTGTCAGGGATTTTTTTTCTTAAAAGAAATTTCTTTCACATCCTGCTTGTTCTGGAATTTCTCTGTAACAGGATGACACCTCCACTAATACTTATCTCTTTCACAGAGACAATCAGTCCCGCTGCCTGCGTGTCTCCTTTTCTTATCTCTGCCCACTAGCAACTCCCTCACCAAACAGGATTTACTAGGTGTGAAGTCACCATGGCCTCCTAAGCAACCTGTCTCCCAGCAGGGCGGGAAGATGAGCTTTCTGGATACCTTGCAGGAAAATGGGATATAAGCTTAGCACTGTGGGATGCCAACATTAGGAGTGGATTTGGGGAACACAACTGGGCCACCTGCAGGGTCAGTTAAGAGAGCAGACATCCTCCTGAGTGGTGTTATTCTAGGATTACCAAAAGGTCTCCAAACACTTAGCTTTGACCCTGCTTCTGTTACAAAAAAGACAGAGTTAGAACAAACCAGTATTTTCACTTCTCCCAAGATTTTATTTTTATGGACAAAAAACGATATTTTAAAAACAATGAAATTGTGCTGGGGGAATAGCTCAGTGACACAGCATTTGCGTAGCATGCAAGAAGCCCTGGGTTCAACCCCCAGCAGGAAAAAAATTGTGTCTGTGTGTGTGTGTACTAGAGTTTAAAAATACAGCATAGAATAGAAAAGTTGAGTACATACAGATAGAAAATGAATAGAATAGACCATGAGACTTTCAGTCTGAATTAAATACTGAATTAAAATCACATACAAGGGAGAAAATTAAGCAAAAGAATAGAGAATGCAAAAAGGAGGGCTATCTTAAAGGGTAAATGAGGGCAAAAATGTGTAATAGATATTGTGAAATAGGAAGAAAATGTTCAAAAGGGAAGGGGCACTAGGGTGGGGGGGAAGGAAGGAAGGAGAAAGAAAAAATAGAAGGAAAAAATGGAAATAAAGCTTTTGTAAGTAAGTAGGGGAAGAGGGATTGTAGGGAGGGACATGGGAAAAATGAAGAATGAAGATGTATCATGTACAGGGACAAATTCCCTCTCTCAAATGTGATCATTATGTAGATCTAAAACATACCAATAAAATTAACTTTTATAAAAAGAATCTCTAAGTCCCAAGAATACTCAAAAACAGGAGGGCTATAAATGTTAAAAAGGAAATAGACAATACTATCTTAGAAACCTACATCACACATTTTCCTTCCCTTAATAGCTATAAAAAAGTGATTAGAACAGCAAAGCCCCCAAAAATAATCAGCAATTCAACTAAAAAGTAATGGCTTTAATCCAGTTTAATAAACATCAAAGCCTGTAATAAAAGAGGCCGAAGCATCTAGAACAGGCAGGGAGATGTGACACTGAATCTGTACCACAGAGGGACACACACAGGTAACTCAAAGAAACTCAAGTTCTCACTGACAGCTCCACAGCTGGAGGTAGGATGCCCTCATCCTTCTGTCACTAGGTTGACTGGGAAACTTCTGGGGAAGCTGGTTGGGTGGGGGGTGGGGACCAAGACCAGGACCAAGACACTCTGTGAAATGGGGGGCCCCATCTGGAGCCCAGTGAGAGCTCACACATTCCTCTACCCTGGACATGACGACAGCCCCTACTAGATGCAAGCAAGTCTGAGGAGCAAAGCGATTTGACCCTTCAGATCGTTCCTTTGATTGAGTCCCCAAATTTCTCCAGCACATGGGACTGCCAACCACATGAGCTGCATAGATACACCATGTTTTACACAGTTAAGTGGGAGAAGAGATGCTCGAAGCTCAGGTTCATGTCTTATTATAAAAGTCATGCCCTTTCTTTCCATCCTCCTCTTCCATGTGCACGTGTCTGGGGTAGGTTCGACAGAGGAACTAAGCACCTCTTTAACACAAAAAAAACCTTGATACAGAGTCAGACAGGGAAATTTGTACCCCAGACCCCACCAAGCTGCCACTGTGTCTGAGCTGACAAGTTGGACTGGTCATGTGCAAACAATGACATGGGGGAAATACAAACAGAAGTCATCAAAACCACTCCTGTTGTATCCATTGTAGCCAAACCAGTATCACGTGTAACACCTGATTAGGTATCTAATATAAGGCATTCAATAAAATCTCAAAAAAGAGCATTAAACACAGGTAGCCTAACAAAGGCTGCACACCAACCTTGTTTCCTTCCTTCTTCATTTTCTCACACTACAAGTCAGTAGGAAGAGAATCAAGGAGAGCACACTCTATAGCAGAGCAAAAAAAAAAAAAGGTGTAGGCAGGATGGTCCAAGCATAAATAAAATTTAAAAACAAGCGTTTTTAGCATAAGGCAAACAAATAACAACAAACACAAAAACTTCAAAAAAACAACATAAGACAAAAAATATCAAGAAGCAAATAAAATTTATGCAATTACTTGGAGCTATATATAGAACATGAATAATAAAATTTATAATTAGACAATGGAATGGCAGGAGTTGACAAAAATAGGTCTTGCAAATTTGAGAAACAGAATGCCATTAATAAAAGTTTCATACAAAAGTTAAAAGTAAGCAAAATAGTGGTTAAAAAAAAGGAAAGGTTTGAGCAAATTATGATAACTGTAGGTGAAAAGGGAAAAGATATTAAAACAGGTTTATTAACCCTAATGTAATTGCAAGAAAGAAACAAATTAACATGAAGAGGTTCCATGTCTCTAAATTAAAGAATGCCCCTAGGAAAGAAGATATATTGAGAGATGTAATACAAGAAAATTTCCATGAAATAAATATACTAAATCTGTTAATTAAAGAATACTGACTTTCAGGAGAGCACCAAGCTATCTCCTACACTAGGCTGTATGCTAGATGAGTTGGCAAACTATCAGAATATCAAAGAATGTTCCAGACATCCAAACAAGAAAACCAAAATATCAAAAATGAAGAAAATAAAACTTAGCCTAGCCTCAGTTTCTCCAGAACAACTTTCAAAACAATGAAATAACATCAACGAAATTCCAAGAAAAATAAATTGTGACACCAAGAAAAATGTGCCAATCTCAAATCCTATTCAAAAGTAAAGGAATTGAGCCAGACATTGTTAAAAAGAGAAACAAAGAAAGTTCAGGGGGTGTAGCACACACGAGCTGCTATTGAGAGAACTGAGTGATAATCGAATGCAGTGTTCTGGGATGAGTTGAACATAAGGAAGCCGAGATGGGAAATGTGATAAAGCAAGGCAGACTGAATTGAGTGAGAATCAAATTTGCATTGCAGCATGTGAGTGCGAAACTCTTTGATGCAGAATGTGGAATGTGACAATGTAAAAATAATAGTACAGTATACCTAAATCTATCTGTTTCAGGACATGGGCACAATAAGGTGAGCAAAAATGAAATTTCTGGTTTTTTTCTAATGTAAGGCATTCAATAAAATCTCAGCCTTCTACGGTCAAAGCAAGAACTCAATATTGTTTTAAATTAGAGTGCCTGTTTTGTTTTTTGCTTTTTTTGTGTGTTTTTAACGACTCTAGCTTCTTAAAAGTTTGAACACAAAATGAAAACTTTGTTTAGGAAAAAATGATTTTTTCATACTTAATACTACCAATAGTAAAGGATCATTTTGAAAACTCCACATTTCCTTCATTTTAGTTCAGTGTTTTCTATTATTTTAAAATGAAATCAAACTTGATAATTTTCATTAAAATATCTGTAATATAATCATGCTTATAAAAGTAACTTATCCATCTATCCATTCATTAATCAATGAATATACCACTTTTATTATCTTAATAATAGAAATAATGATGGGTTTTTAAACTTGTATTTTCCTATACTTTTAAAACTTTATTGTAATACAAGAGAAAAAAACCCAATAGACTAATGGAATACGACAGAAATGCCAAGCCAAGTGACTGAAGAGTTTTGCGTGTTTGCTTCACTATGTATTTTTCCTTTCCCTTCATTTTAAGCAGGCAGTAAGCTTTGTAATTCTTTGCCTGTAGCATTTTCACTAGATGACAGCAGCTAAAGCCAACTTCATAAAAGCATAAATCCACTGAAAAATCAATATTAAGCAGCTCATGGTGAATGAGGAAGGGGACAAAATAGGGAACAGAGAATTATGGGGTTGAAAAGTCCTCAGACTGGAAATGGAAGACAGTCTCTGGGTTCAGGACTGCAGAGAGGTAAAACGCATGAAAAGAGTCTCCAGGTCTACCAAAAAGTTCTTACATCCTGGGGATGGAAAAAGTAGAGAAATAAAGAAAAATCAGTGAAGACGTATTAGTTGCCAAATGCATTAACTTTATTTTTAAAATAACTGAAGCATTTTTATAAGTTTAAATGTCACATGTGAGTTCTCCTCTGGAGGCATTTCCATTACTAACGAGATAACGCACTGGCAGGCATTGACTGGTTCAGCTCCTTATCCTGCTTCTATTCCCCTACCACAAAAGGACGACATGGCTCCTAGAGCGGAATGCTGGGCCAAGATATTCGGAAGGGAGGAGTAAGGAACCTGGGTACTTGGAGAAAGCAACAGGAAAAGAAAGAGACTCCCCAAAGGAGACAAAATCATGGTGACTGAAAATAAATTACCTAACTCTTCTGAAACAAGTCCCATTATGTCTTGGTTACTTTTCTCCTTACTGGGACAAAACACCTGATACCCAAAGTGAGGCAAGGAAAGGTTTATTTAGCTTACAGTTTCTGGAGATTTCAGTCCATAATCAGATGGCTCCAAGGCAGGGTGGCATGGCACTGGGGCAGCACCTCAAGGCAACAGTCAGAGCAAAAGAGTGAAGTGCAAGCGTCTTCTCTACCCTTAAATTGTACACAGGCCACTACCCCCAAACCTCCAGGGCAGGTGCAGCACTCACAAAATCTCCTTGCCCTCCTTTGCACAGGATGAGGATATTTACAAAGTAAGAACCCTGGCTCCCTGCTGAGTCTCAGTTAAACTTCTAAACTGTACAAGTTGACACAATGTATTAACCATAACACACTAGAAGGATGACTGTTTGACAATATACAATGTGATCAGACAGTTAGTCAAAATATGGGAATGGCCTGACAAAAGTCAGAGTTTAATGAGAAATGAATGATTGGAAAGCTGAATGAGCCATAAAGTATAAGGTAGCAGGAAGTGAAGTCTAGATGGTTATATTTGGCTACTGGCCTGTATCCATCACAAGAAAGTTTATAACTGCTTATAAAATGCCCACATGCTAAAGGCCTGGGGAGCGTCTCTGTTTTAGAAAACTTTCACTCCATATAGGAAATGCTTGTATCTGGCTCAGGTTGTCTGTCTCTACTGAGGAAGCAGGAGCTGCTCACCCGCTCTCCATCAGGTGACACTTGAGAGCCCCTGGCTGGTGACCCTGCAGGCAATCTCCAAGTCAAGAGAAGGCACCAGTCAGCCCATCTCACCCTCGTGCCTCATCTCCATTATCAAATCCCTGGTAGAGCTCAGAGCTTTCAAGGTCATCTTGAAAATGGCATTACTGTCCCCACAAGTTCACTCTAGTTATAATTCCTGCTGGGAAGATCAAATAGCTGGAGTACCCCCAGCATAGGACAGTGCCAACATACAGTGTACCTCCCTGCCTTGGAAGCCACTCCTGAGTCCTGGAGGGCAGGAAGGTGGAGTGAGTGTTTAGAAAATACATGACCACCAGTCAGCATCTGTAAAGACAAGGAATTCTTGCTATGAAACCACAAGGTACCTGCACTGCTAACTCCAGACAGTCGGTCAGTCGTGCTGTTTTACAGTCGCTTTAGGCCCTCAGTCTAAGCTCCAGGGAGCACATTTTGTGAATCATGTGTCACAAACTGCCATTAAGCCGCTCCAACCTACTCTTGGCAGCAAGCTGCGCCGAAACTGTAAGTGGAAAAAAGCTACAAATCCAATGATCATTGGCATAGACTATAAATTCAAAGTATTACACCACACTTCTGAAATAAACAAATGACTGTTAAGCTGGGTTTGGTGGCTCACACCTACAATCCCAGTACACAGGAGGCTGAGGCAGGGGGTTCCTTACAAATTCAAGAACAGCCTGGGCTACAAAGTGAGCTCAAGACCAGCCTGAACTGCAGAGTGAGACTAGGTCTCAAAAAGACTTAGACAAAGTAAACCCATGCAAAAGGTTAGTGATTTGGCGACCCTTTAGCAGGTTCAGTTTTCCCATCTTTAGCCCCAGGCCTCCTGAATGACCCACATTCTGAAAATCTTATTTCTAAATACATTCTCTTCTATATGACCAGTGAAGACAATTTTTAGTAAATTTTACATTAAATCTTTGTAACTCAGGTTAACTTGAAAACCAATCCTGATTATTTTAAATCAGTATGTTCACAGAAAAAGAGGGTAGAAAGAAGAAATGCATCAGGATACTTCATTGTAGCCTTGGAATTTGCATTTTTTCTGATCCATAATACTTAAGATGGTGTTTGGTATAATAAAGAAAACAAAGATTTCTTAGGAGACCTGAACATTTATCTAATTCTTCCTTTTCCCCCCTCCCTGTATTCCTTCCTTTCCTCTCTCCTTCCTTTTGCTCATATATATTCATTAAGCACCTATCTGCAGAAGGTTCTGTGTCATATAGGAAGATATATAAGATCTCAATTATACTCTCAAGGGACTTGTAGATTTGTCTGGAAGTGCAAGTGACAAGATGAAGATACAACATGGGCTTTAAAACATAACAGCTCTAGACGATCCCCCAACGTCTGAGCTGTCTTTTATAACTATTGAGTTGTTTTATGGTTTAGCTTCATTTTTTAGAAAGTGCTTGTGCTTGGTCTTGTAAATTTAAATTAAATTTAATTTTTGTAAGGAAGAAAGAGTTCGGGAAAGAATCTCCTTTTCACTTTGTAAGCCTTGCAGCTGATGTTTTATTTTTCTTAACTGAGAGATTGCTTCTGTAATGACACAATAACAAGATGTTGAAACAATAGAAATCATGAGACGTAGGAGAGCCAGTTGACTTCAAATATATACAAGTTTTTTTCTTTCATTACTAAAGGTAGACTAACAACAGATGATTGGGTAAAGAAGAAATCAGATGATTATTGATTTGATTATCCTAAAATGAAAGAACGCTTGAAAAACAAATTACTAAGCAGAATTTGATTAATGGTCTGAGTAAATGTTTACTCCTTTGCATAGGATGTTGTAAAGCCTATTGTTTTTGGAAGTGTTCATGGTAAGCTTTCTCCAAAATTACTAAATAATTGTGAAATCCAGAATACTTTCTTTAAGCTTTGTCAGATCTATTATGAATTTTTTGGATGAAAATTTGGTATTGGGTAAACATTCCCCATACCTTTTAATACCACTCCAAAGGCAAAGAATGGTGACTGAGAAATCAGGCTGTACATGAAATGACCAGGAATGTAGACTAAAATGCACAAATCTCAACTTTGTAGAAACACTTCTAATACTGCTGTTCTGACTAAAATTGACATTCACCTGGTCTTAGCAGGTTAATTCCTGGTAACTAGGTCATTGCTCAAATCACTTTTCCCTTTGACCCATCAACAGTACTTTCTCTTGCATATGCTGGGGTGGTATCATATAAGGGAAAAGTATTAGAGATATTCTGTATCTTATGTATAGGTTTATGTATTGTTGGAGGTGTTTTTACTGTGCTGGTTTGTACAAAATAAAGAATTCTGTGTTGAGGCTAAAAAAAGAAAAGAAACCTATCGGCTCTAGATGTAAATATTAATATAATTGTCCATCCAATATGTAACGTTTTTTCAAGTTACTTAACGTTGCTGAGCCTCACCTAACTCACACAGCTGAAGATAATACTCTATGAAACAAAAACAGGTTGTGAAAACTAAATTGGCAAGATGTGTAAAACTGCACAATAGATATTTTTCTTTAAAAACCCTAGACAGCTGAACACAGATTCTGAATCTACTACAAGTATGATTTGGGGACAGCGGTGTGACCTCAAGTCTTCCTCATTGTAAAGCCGTGTTCCCATCTCTCTCATGCATCCTTTCCAGAGCTCAATCTTGCCTCTGCACACACACCACACCTCCCTGGACATACAGCACCTCCTCAATAGTGAACACAATGTGTTTTCCCCCAAGGAGTTCCGTGTGCAGTTTATTGCTTACAGAAGTTTTACTTAAAGTTTGGAGTCAAAGGTTTGTGTTTTGGGAAATGGGATAGTAACAATCTGGCAGAGAAGTTACTAAAAGCCACATCTTTATCAAATGACTTAAAGTAGAAGCATACAGACTGGGCATGGTGGTGTATGCCTGTAATTCCAACACTCAGCAAGCTGAGGCAGGAGGATGACTGTGAGTCTGAGGCCAGCCTGGGCTACACAGCAAGACCCTGTCTCAAAAAAACAAACAAAAAAATAGAATCCTACATGACACATCCTTTCAAAGCCGATAAGCAGCTATTCCTGCCTTGGGAACATCTCAATCGCTCCTCTTCTCAGAAAGCCCCAGTGCCCACTAATATTCCCTGCTACTCCTCTGCAGAGAAGTCGCTTCATCATATTCTCCTCCTTCTGGCTTCTTTCCCACTTTCCTCCTTACCCCTCCAGTCCCGGATGATAGCTGGTGTTTAGTATTGAAAATATATTTACTTAAGAACCACCTTTACACCTGGTACTAATTTAAACGCTTCCTACGTGTGTGTCATTTGATGACGACACTAAACCTGTGAATTAGGAGCTGTCATCATCACCACTTGCAAAGTGTGACCCTGAGGCAGAGAGAGGGTAAGAAATGTGGCAGAAATGGCCAGGCAAGCACACCGTGGAGGCAGGATTCAGAGATACCCAGTCTGACTCCAGCATCGTGGTGTGTGTCATCTACTTCTGACCTTCCGGGTCTCAAACTGACCCTGAAACTCATTCCCACTCATTCCCATGTATTTTAATCCCTTGCCCTAAATCCTGCCTCCAAGACTATTTATTATACTTCTGTGAAGCTGCAGGAAGAAGTGATAGTGAGATGGCGAGACACAGAAAGAAAAAGATTTCAGTGGGGAGCAGGAGGAAAATTCAGGTATCTCATGCTATTAAACCATGGAGAGGAGACCAAGAACTTTATGAACTTTTTTTTTTTTGGTACCAGGGATTGAACTCACAACCTTGCACTTGACAGGCGGGTGCTTTAGCTGCTGAGCTATTTCCCCAGCCTTTTCTGGATTCCTAAGAGCTCACATTTCATTAGTTTTTCAAGAAGCAGTGACAGGACACAACACATTCCCAATGAGATGGAAACTTTGTCATTTCCTGTTGAAGAACCATGATAATTATTTATTCAGGGTCAATGTGTCGGTGTGCTGTCCTAATGTATCAAGATAAAAGTACATTGGAAGCATTGCTGCTATTAAAGAAGACTCAGGAATCCATAGTCACTGCACAAGGCAGAGGGGAGGCTCCAGGTGATGCCACGGGGAGTCTTCACCTTCTATTCACTAAAGAAAAAGAACAACTGGTGGCCATCTCTCTCTAAACAAGAAAGAAAGTTGGAAAACATGGAAGTTGGTTCACTGATTGAAGAAGAGGAACAGTAAAGAAACGTCCTTTATCGAGCCGGGCATGGTGGTGTATGCCTGTGATCTCAGCACTCGGGAGGCTGAGGCAGGAGGATCATTGCAAGTTTGAGACCAGCCTGGGCTACAAAGTAAGCTCAAGGCCACCCTGAACTGCATAGTGAGACCCTGTCTCAAAAACAAAAAACAAACAAGCAAAAAAAAA
>RJWT010002890.1:0-38665 GCA_004365215.1 Cuniculus paca
ATAACAAAATATATAATTGCAGCCATTGAGGATGTCCGATTATCTTGTTTAGAAACCCTGTATTGCTTTCATTGTTTTGTTTTGATTGATTTTACTCCATTCTGTGTTGCTTGATTGTAATATGTCTGAAGGTGTAGGCAACTGTTCTGAAGATAACAAGCATTATGGTAGCCACTGCTGTTCTACTAGTATCTTGAAGTTCTGTATTGCTTACATTGTCCTGCTTTGCTTGTTTTGTTTTGTTTTGTTTTTGTACTTTTTACTGGTTTTATTTTGTTCTATTTTGTTTGATTTTATTTAACCCTGATGGTATGGGCAGTTATATTGCAGATAACAAGAGGCATTATGTTAGCCATTATCAATTGCTTTTCACCCTGTTTAGAAGTCATGTACCATGTTCATTGTTTTGTCATGACTGACTCTATTCTATTTTATTTTGTTCGGTTGTATTCTTTTCAAAATAAAAAAACAAAAACAAAAACAAAACAAAACAAAACAAAACAAAAAACAATCTTCCATGCAACAGGAACTCAGAAAAAAGCAGGGTTAGCTATTCTATTTGCAGACAATGTGAACTTCAAACCTGAATGATCAAAAAAGATAAAAAGGTCACTACATACTTGTTAGGGGAAAACTTCAAAGGGAAGAAATGACAATCATAAATATCTATGCACCAAATATGGGAGCACCCAACTGTGTAAGACAATTATTAATAGACGTGAAAAATCAAATAAACAATAACACAGTTGTAATGGGGGACCTTAACACCCCATTGTCACAAAAAGATAGATCAACTAGACAAAAAATCAGCAAAGAAATATAAGAACTCAATTAAACCTGTGAGCAATTGGACTTTATAGATGTTTTCAGAGTGTTCCTACCAACATCATCAGAATACACATTCTCCTCAGCTGCACACGGGATGTTCTCTGAAGTAGATCATATATTAGCCCACATAACATGCTTAAGTAAATGCAAAGGAATTGAAATTATCCCATGCATAGTATTTGACCATAATGCAATGAAATTAGAAATTAATGGCAAAAGAAATTGTAAAAACTTCATAAACACATGAAAATTAAACAACCAATTAAGGAAGAAGTTAAACAATATCCACAACTAAAAGACAATGTAGATACAACATACTGGAACTTATGGGATGCAATGAAAATAGTCCTAAGAGGGAAACTTATGGCTGTGAATTCTCACCTCAGGGAAACAGAACAAGCACAAATAACCCAATGTTGCACCTCAAGCTTCTAGAAAAAGAAGAGCAAGACAAGCCCAAAGTCCATATGAGGGAGGAAATTATAAAGACCAGAGCAGAAATCAGCGCAATGTAGACTAAGAAAACAATACAAAGAATTAGTGAATCAAAGAGTTGCTTCTTTGAAAGTATAAAGAAAATTGATAACCAACCTTATCAAAAAAGAAAAAGGAAAGAAGACTCAAATTCATGCATTGAGGAATGAAAAGGGCTAAATCACTATAGATCTTGTAGAAATTCAGAAGATCATCAATACCTGCTTTGAAAATCTTTACTTGTATAGGATGGAAAACATAGAAGAAATTGACAGATTCTTAGATACCTATGAATTATCAAAGCTGACTCAAGACGATATAAAAATTCTGAATAATCCAATATCAGTTAATGAAATTGAAAATGTAATTAAACACTTACCTAAAAGAAAAGCCCAGGTTGAGATGGATACACTACTGAATTCTACAAGAAATTTAGAGAAGATTTAATGCTAACACTCCTCAGACTCTTTAATGAAATTGAAAAGTAAGCAGTTTTCCCTCACTCATTCCTGGAGGCAAGTATTACTCTGATACAAAAACCAAAGAAAGACCCAACCAAAAAGGAGAACTACAGGCTAATCTCCCAGATGAACATAGATGCAAAAATTCTCAATAAGATACTAGCAAATAGAATGCAGCAAATTATCAAGAAGATTATATACCATGACCAAATGAGATTCATCCCGAAATGCATGGATGGTTCAACATATGCAAATCATAAATGTAATACACCACATCAACAGAGCCCAAGGCAAAAATCACATGATCAACTTAATAGATGCAGAAAAAGCATTTGACAAAGTCCAACACTCATTCATGATGAATAAAAAACCTAGAGAAAAATGGAATAGATAAGTCTTTACCTCAATCTGATGATAAAAGCTATCAACAACAAACCAGTAGCCAACATCACACCAAATGGACAAAAACTGAAAGCTTTCACTCTAAAATAAGGAACAAAACAAGAGTGTCCACTATCACCACTCCTATTCAATAGAATTCTGAAAGCACTAGGCTGAGCAATTAGACAAGAGAGTGAAAAGGAATAGCAATAGAAAAGGAAGAAGTTAAATTATCATTATTCACAGATGACATGATACTCTACATAGAAAACCCCAGAAACTTCACCAAAGACTTTTAGATTTAATAACCAAATTCAGTAACATAGCTGGATGCAAAGTCAACACACAAAAATTAATAGCATTCCTGTACACAAACAACAAACTTACTGAGAGAGAAGTTAGGGAAACCATACTCTTCGCAGTAGCATCCAATAAAAATGAAATACTTAGGAATCAATCCAACAAAGGAAGTAAAAGATCTGTACAATGAAAATTACAGTATTCTGAAAAAGGAAACTAAAGAGGATATCAGAAAGTAGAAAGATATCCCTTGTTCATGGATAGGAAGAAAAAACATGAAATGACCATTGCTATGGTTGATACATTGTATCAACTTGAGCAGTTTAGAAGTTTAACTGGGAGACTCAGCAGGGAGCCAAGGTTCTTACTTTGTAAATATCCTCATCCTGTGCAAAGGGGGGCAAGGACATTTTGTGAGTGTTACACCCACCCTGAAGGTGGGGGGGGTCTGTGTATGATATAAGGGAGGAGAAGAGGTTTGCTTTCTCTCTTTTGCTCTGGCTGCTGCCTTGAAGTGTTGCCTGTGTACCATGCCACCCTGCCTTGTAGCCAGGTGATTATGGACTGAAATCTCCAGAAACTGTGAGCTAAATAAACCTTTTCTTTCCTAATTTTGGGTGTCAGGTATTTGTCTCAGCAACGAAAAAAGCAACCAAGACAGCCATATTCCCAAAACTGTTATATAGATTTAGTGCAATTCCAATCAGAATACCATTACCATACCTTACAGAACTAAAGAAAACATTCCTGAAATTCATTTGGAACTGGAAGAGACCTAGAATAGCAAAAGTAATTCAGGGCCACAGACACAAAGTAAAAGGCATCACAATCCCTAACTTAAAATTATACTACAAAATTACTGTGATAAAATCAGCATGGTACTGGCAAAAAAACAGACCTCAGGATCAGTGGAACAGATTAGAAGATGCAGATGCAACTACAAAGACACTCAGCCACCTTATCTTTGACAAAGGGGCAAAATGTTCACTGGAAGAAAGATAGCCTCTTTCATAGTGCTGGAAAAACTGGCTCTGTACATGTCAAAGGCTAAAACTAGACCCATGTCTATCATTATGCACTAAAGTCAAAATGGATCAAAGATCTAAATATTAAGACAGAAACACTAAATCTACTGGAGGCAGAGAATTCATGAACAAAATCCCAACTGCACAGGAAATAGTTCAAAGAATCATCAACTGGGATCTTTTTTTTTTTGGTACTACGGATCAAACTCACAACCTTTCAGTTACGAGGCAAGCACTTGAACCGCTGGGCTAAATCCCAGCCCTGGGATCTCATCTTATTAAAAAGCTTCTGCACATCAAAAGAAATCACCAACAGAGTGAAAAGAAAACCCACAGACTGGTAAAAAAATTTAGTCATCTGTACCGCAGACAAAGGACTTCTATCTAGAACATATAAAGAATTGAAAAAAATCAGATCTTCCCAAATTCAAAGACTCAATCCAAAAATGGGCATCTGAGATGAATACACACTTCTCAGATGAAGAAACACAAATGACAAATAAATATATGAAAAATTGTTCAATATCACTGGTGAGTTGAGAAATACAAATTGAAACAACACTGAGATTCCATCTCACCCCAGAAAGGATGACTATCATCAAAAAATCAACCATTTAAAAATTCTGGAGAAACTGTTGGGGGCAGAAGAAAATTTGTCCACATTTGGTGGGTGTGTAGACTGGTACAACCATTGTGGAAATCAATGTGGAGATTCCTCAAATAACTAGGATTAGAGGTCCCATTCAACCCAGCTATTCCCCTTCTGGGTATTTTCTCAGAAGAATTAAAAACATCATACAACAGCAATATATATGCACCCATCCTTAATGTAGCATAATTTGTAACAGCAAAACATCAGAAACAACCCAAGTTCCCATCAACTGAGGAATGGATAAAAAAGATGGGCATTTTATACAATGGAGTACTACTCAGCTATGAAGAAGGATAAACTTGAGACATTTATAGGTAAATGGATGCAACTGGAGACCATACTCATAAGTGAAATAAATCAGACATGCATGTGTAAACATCATATTGTCTCCCTAGTGTAAAAAGTTGAAAGAGTAAATAAGATCCAACATGTACAATAGATATTGCGAAATGGGAAGAAACTGTTTAAAAGGAAAGAGAAACTCAAATGGGGGAAAGAAGAAAAGAAGGAAGGAAAAAAGGAAAATACATACATAAATATATACATACATACACATATATGATAGTTAAGATAGTTATACAACTATTAGTTCACTGAAAAGAAAAGTTTGTATTTATATTGTTTGATAAATTTTTCATGCTTATATCGTATATGAACAACTACTTTGAAGATAACAATAGACAATGTATTAACCATTATTACTCTCCTACTATCTTGTTTTGAAATTTTGTATCATTGTTTTTATTGTTTTTTGTATTTAAAATAAAATTTTTAAAAAAGAGACAGTATTTGAATTGACATCTGAATAATGACGGTGCAGAGATGTGGGGGTTTGAGAAAAGTGTACTCCAGTCCAAAGGGCGAGTGTATTCAAAGACCTTGATTTGAGGACTAACGTAGCCTGGTTGAGAAATGCACTAAAAGCCAGTGAGGGTGTAAGTAACGTGGTGAAACAGAGGAAGAGTAGAAGGAAATGAAACCAGAGGACAAGGCAAAGCTCAGTTCACATGGAGTTTGTAGGCCTGGACTTTTTAACCATCGCATTACTGACATTTTGTGCCAGGAAGTTCTTTGTCAGGGAGCAGGATAAGCTCTTTGGTTCAGTGTAAGAGGTTCAGCAACATCCCTGTGCTCTACCCACTATATCCCAATAGCAACAAACAAAATTATCTCTAGACATCATCAAATATCCTTGGGAAGCAAAATAGCCCTCAGTGGTAACCACTGTTGCAGGCAAGATGAAATGAATTGTAAGGGTACAGGAAGCTATCACATCTTAGGAATGGAGTGATAAGATCTGAGTTGAACTTTAGGATGTTTAAGCTGCCTGGGCTCCTGTGCAGAGAGGCAAGATTAGAGGCAGGGAGGAAAAGATGCACCTGTGACGCTTAGGTTACCTATCTCCAGAAACCAGGAAGTAGTTAGATATACGAAGCCTGAGTTATTAGTACCATTTATTGGTGAGGAAGACTTAAAAGGAGATTCATGAGTATAGGGATGGAAACCAAGGGTTCTCTTAGTCATACTAAGTTTGACATGCCTGTTAGCCAAATGGAGAGGTCAAGCAGGCTGTTAGATGTTGTACTGCTCAGCTTTCTTGTTGCTTGTACAAAATACCCAACACTCACAATTTAAAGGAGCAGAGGTTTAATTTGGCTCAGGGTTTCAGAGGTATCAGTCCATGGTTGGCTGGCTCCATGGCAGGAATAAAATGGTGGAAAGGCCTGATGGACCAAAGCTGCTCACTTCATGTAGCCAAGAAACAGAGCAGGGGACAGTACCAGAGAGTGATGGGCCAGCAACCAGATAGAGCTCCCAAGATCACTCCTCTATGACTCACCCAGACATACTCAGAGGTGAGCTTTCCTAGTCCCCTGGGTTGCTCTCAGACCACTAAAGTCGACAATCCAGCTTACCTGTCACAGACATAAGAACACGTATGAGAAGTCAGGATTGGAGAGTTAAATTAATGAGTCATCTACTTGATAGAAAGTGAAGTGAAAGACTTGAAAACATTGCCTACTGTATTCATTTCCTGTGGCTGCCGTAACAAATTACTAGTTTGTAAACTATTATTTTTAAACAATGCAAACTTATTCTCTCATAGTTTTGGATGAAATAAGCCATAAATCAAGGTATTGGCATGGCTGCACTCCATTTGGAGAGTTCCTCTTGCTTTCGATGGCTTTCTGTAATCTTTGACTTGTACTTATATCCTTTGACCTGTGAGCCAAATCATTCCAAACTCTGCCTCTGTGGTCACTTTGCCTTCTTCCCTTCATTCATTAAGCTTGTGTCTCCTCTAAGAACAAATGTCACTGGCTTTAGGATCCACCTGAATAATGCATCATGTCTTCATCTTATATTCCTTAATTAAATCTTCAAAGACATCTTTCTCCAAATATGATAAGATTCACAGATTCTGGAAAGTAAGACATCAACATAATCGTTTTGTGGGTCATCATTCAACAGCCTATACCTAATGTGAGAGTGTAGACAAAGAATGATGGATGAAGTCTTGGTAACTTCAACAGACAAAAGTTGGTAGAGGTGGAGGAAGCAGAAAAGGACAGCAGGCCATACAGTGGTCACAGATGACCAGAGAGAGGGCCTGCAGTTCATGTTTCTTTTGTATCTCCTGGGTTTCTCTTGTGCTAGATTTACTCAGAGCATGTATAATAATAATAACAAAGTCCTTAAATTGAAATGGATATTTAGAAAGATCTTAAAAAGCACATTGTCCATGCCATTTAATTGCCTTAGGATTATTGGAAACACTCTGGGGTAATCACCCACACATTTCTTGCTTTAGGTGAGCACATGGAAAAAGAAAGAGAGAGGAAAATAATAACCTGTTTTATTTTGTGCCAAGTTTTTAATAACTTCAACCATTACTCTTCTTTTAATTCTTCATTCTCAGGCTCAAAAAGGCTAACATTTGAAACCCATTTAGCAAATTCTTTGGAACTTGCAACAAATTTCCAAAGTTAAATTTAGGATTCCAACCTCCATGATTAGTCGGTGAAGTGCTAAGGGTGCAGAACTAATGATTCAAGGAAACTTCTTACTTCTGATGCCCTGCAATGGTTATAGGAAATATAGCTTGCAGATGCAGCTGATTTTGTGCTCGAAGGGCAAGTATATTCATGGTCTCCTCATTAAAGTAGTAGATTGTGTTGCCATAATTTAATAGTCAATGCATTTCAGCTTTATTTATTGATGAACAAACACCCTAAAATCCTTGCAATAGAAATATATCAAGTAGGCTCAAAATGTAAGTGTACCTGACAATGTAAAAAGTGATAGCTTGGAGAAACACATTTTAAATGGAAGCAAAATTGAATTTATGACCTCAGAATGCAGGAACACTGGCTGCTCCATACTCTTGGCGCCCCACCAAAAAGTCAAGTATGGATTCCTTAGTGGCTAGAGAGGCACTGTAGGATTGAACCTTTAAAAACTCTAGGGGGAGTTGTGTGAGGGAAAAGTTTGACTTCTAAATAAATCACCTTAGTTCCAGAAGTAAAACAAGGAAGAAAGCAGTGTGTTTTGGAGATGGCGGCAAAAGGAGCTGCAGAACTTTCTAGAATTTCCCTGTGTTCATACAACTGCGCATGAGTTATAGGGCACAGTTACTCAGGATCCTCACCTTGCCCATTGGAAATGGATTCAGAAATTGCAGTCTTGTACTTTTGACAGCCTCTCCTCTCCACTTTCCTCTCTTGTGCCTACCTGCCTTGAAGTCCTAAAGGGTAAATAAATTTACTTATGACCAAGACCTGATGTCCGGGTCATTTAAGGTTCCCAAGTAAGTACAAAATTTATCAAATAATGGACTGTTCAATTGATTAACATTATGTGCAAAACTGAAGATAAGTACATTTTATACTTAAAGTTTTTAAATGTATAGGAATATTACAGGTCTTGAAATATTTGCAATGCCACATACGCTTCTTCCATGCTATCTCCTTTCCCTCAACATACACACAACACAGAACAAAGCCAATATTCAGATTCGAGTAAGTATGAGGATAGATTAATGGGAGTGCAGCAAACCACATTTTTTTGAGATGTGAGAAGGATGAAAACAATTCCCATTATTGAAGAATGCTAAGAGTAAAGTGCCCTGATAAACAAAAGTTAAAGCAGAAGTGTCAAGAAATTCCTGAGGCCAAGAAATGATGCACGACTTGCCAAAAGTCAAAAGTTCAACAAGCAGCTCTTTCATGGGACTAGAGGATGAGCTCATCTCTGCATTGTGTTCTCCACAGAAGTGGAGGGGTGTTTTGGCAAGAAAAGTGGCAGCATGCTCTCGGCTTTTCCCATCAGGCTCTGATGGGAGTCAGCAGTCGTGGGTTCCAATTCAGCCTCTGGCACATCTCATTCTGTGATGAGACCAACTGTTTGCCCTTCTCCGAGGCCTTCTTGTTCTGCAAAATTGAAGCGATGATGCCTACATTTACCCTTGGGTTTGTTATGAAGTAAGATATAAGTCAGGGCTTTGAAAAAGTTTGAAGATGTGAGCCATCGTATTACCATGTTACATAGTGAAAAGGTTGAGACCGTCTGACACTAGTTAAGGCCTCATGACTGACTAGGACAATCACCATTCTTTCACCTTCATGTATCATATGTCACATGAGCAAAGCATTTAACACTCTTTGATATAGAGTTGCGCTTTCTTCTTTACAAATGAAGAAAGTATAAGCAAGGTAGATAAACTTTCCAAATCGCAATTCTGGAAAATAGAAGACCGGAGGTTTGAACATCCATCTGAGTCCTAAGCACATACTCCTACCTATAAAGTCTAACTGGCCAGACACTGGAGAAATGTAAATGTGGCCCTTGATTTCATGGGTGGACATGCTGATCAGACCCAATCCACCTCTTCTCATCACTAACTCTCAAGAATTCTGTTACGTTAGAAGCATCTAGTAGGTTGCCATGGAAGGTATAATGGTTGATACATTGTGTCAATTTGAGAAGTTCAGAAGTTTAACTAAGTCCAGCAGCAGGGGACCAGGGTCCTTGCTTTGTAAACATCCTGAGCCAGTGCAAGAGGAGGGCATGGAGATGTTGTGCTATACCTGCCCTAGGCGGGTAACCTGCTTACAATGTAAGGGAGGGAAAGAACCTTGCTCCAACCCCCTTTTTGCTCTTGTTGCATTTGCTGTCTTCCACTGCCATGAATTATTGCCCATCTTCCACTCCACCCTGCCTTGGAGTCACCTGATTATAAACCGAAACCTCCACAAACTGTGAACTAAATAAACCTTTCCCTCTTTAACTTTGGGTGTCAGGTATTTTTCCCAACAACAAGAGAAAAGTAACCAAGACAGAAGGTCACAATGATCTCCTCTTGGCAGAAAATTCCTGTGTTTATGAGGGATAATTTCTGCAAATAAAGACCAGTTTCAAAAGGACTCTGAATTATATGGAAGAGATTTTCCAGTACACTCCTGGGATTACGCAACACCATAATTTCTTATCCCTGTATCATCTTCTTGTATCTATTTTCCATGTGCTGAAGAAAAGAAAGTTAGAGCTAAGAATACTCAAAACTCAATAGTCCAGAAAGCAATTATTGTTCTGCATTTTTTTATTAGTAGGTATTGGTAGTACCTAATTTTATATTCCTTGTGGGGAATTAGTACATGTACAAAAAAACTTCATTCCTTTCCCACCTCCTTTTCCTTTCCTCCTTCCATCCACCTTTTGATCCCCTTCCTTTTGTTCATACATATTTGCAATACGTAATGTTTGCATTTCTTGTGCAGAATTGGTACATGTGCATAACACCTTAATTCCCTTTTTCATTGCCTTTCCCTCCGCTCTGTTGTCTCCTCTCCATTCCCTCCTCTCCTCATCTCTTGGTCCCCTTCTCCTCTAAGGAAGGTCTATCACCCTACTTCCTCTTATCTATTTTTATTTTGCTCTTTGTTGATACTTTGGTTTCTCATGTAAGAGGAACCATGTGATATTCAAGCTTCTGCACCTGATTTATTTCACTTAACATCATGGTCTCAGTGTGCATCCATGATCCTACGAATGACTCAAGTTTTATCTTTCTTTATGGTAGAGTAGAACTGCATAGTGTGTAAATGTCTGTGGATGGCCATATAGGTTACTTCCAAGATTTGGCTGTGATGAACAGGGGAAGCACTTTGTTACCTGTGCAGCACTCGCCTCTGTCAAGCCCCCTTCCCTCATGTTCTGAATGTACAGGAAGTGCTCAGGATTGATTGATTGATTGGCTGGGGCACATTTACCTAATGGATGATAACTTTAATTACGACAAAATTAAAATAATCACCAGCAGAAGAATGAAGTTTTGACTGCTTGCATACATACTGTGCCATGTGAGTGAACATTCAATGATCTTGTCCTGTGCTTTTGTTCTCCACTCTCTCCTTGCAAGTCTTGAAACAATGACCACCATTTATTTCCTGAAACTATTTGCTTCCAGGAAGCTTATACCATCTGGTTTCTCCGCCGCCTCTGTTTTAATGGTAGGACTTCTGCTTCTCTTCATGGGCTTTACTGCTCATTCTCACACACAGATATCACCTGAGGTTTTATCAGTCCCTGAATCTCTCTTCAAGTTCACACCTCATCTGAGGAGACAGCTTTGAGGTCAATGTCTTCTCGGCCCCTATCTTTCTCCTCATTTAGATTCCATCTTACTCTGTTAGATGGGCTTAAAACCTTTAAAATGGTCTTTGAGGTTTTCTTGCAGCTTTCCATTTCTACTGACATTCCCTTGGTAATAGCTCTGGAATTTATACCTTCTCTTTTTATTAATTTAACACATATATACAGAATTCCAGGACCCCATCTTGGAAAATGTACAGACCTCTGGGTAAAGCTGTCTTCCTTTTTAGTCTCCATTCTATTTCTCTTGCAGATGGTTGCCAGATTAATACTCCCCACACACTAATTTTTTTTTTTTTACTTTTCCAATTTTGTACTTGACCTCTTAAGATAACTCTGCTTTACTAATGAAATGAAATCCAAATTCTTTCCCTGATAGTCACATCCATGTAACATCTAGATTTAAGCAACCTTTCCAAATACACTGACTTTTCTCTCCTTGAACCTGTAGCTCTAGTCTGGTCTGGTCTTCTGCTACTTTCCTATGATAAGGCTTTTGCATTTTTATCTCTGGAACTTGACTTGTGCCCTTTTTCTTACCTAGCAATTTCTTTTCTCTCTTTTCTCATCTAGTCCTTTCAACTTAATTATTCTCTGCCTAAGAATCTTCCCCTGGTTACCTCACTCCAAAGTAAAACAAAAGGAAATCGTATCCTCTAAATCTGCAGCTACTGCTGTCTCAGCGCCTATGTACCATCCAAGGACACCCTACTGTGGGACATGTTATATTGTTGAACTGAGTTATCATGGTATATTTAGATCTCCTATTATGTTGTACTTTCTCTGAGACAGAGCAGTTTGGTGTTAAAGCAGTTTGGAGTCTTGAACCAGACTGGTTGGGTACAAGTTATCACTTGCTGCGTGTGTGACACTGCACAGTGTATTTTCCTAGGCTCATTTCCCATTGGGAAACAAGGGGATATTATCATATCTCCTCCATGTATTTGTTAGGATTAACTGAGTTAATATGTGTAACTTACTCAGAACTGTGTCAGCACATAGCAAGTGCTTTGTAAATAGTAGTCGTATTCTTATTTCCGTATTTCCAGTGCATGGGTACATATTAGACAATGGTTTCCACATCAGTCTGTATCCACAGAAGGACAGTTGAACTCACCAGGAAAGTGTAAAAATGTCATGAATTTCAAGGGTGTGTGTTTCCTCTGTAGCTCAGTTTAATGCGTGAATTATGCCTGGTGCTGCTGCAGCACTCAGTCCTCTCTTCCTGGAGGCATGTGACTGCTCTTTTGAGATAGCAGTGGGCAGAACACTGACTTTTCGGTCAAGACTTTGGCCAGAATAGACATGCCCATTTTAGGGCATTTTTTGCACATCTGACACATCCACATTCCCTAGTTGGCAATGATGAACCTACATAAAATTTTGTGCTTTATATTACAGTGTGTGTGAGCTTGAAACGAACTTAAGGATTTTCCTTGTAAATAATTTTCCTTATTTAACACACATATAAATAAGGAAAGCATTACAGACACTTCTGAAGGAAAATTACCAAGTTTTAGAATACCCTTTTTTGTTTTAAAGATATGTACAAACCACAAAATATGATTAATAAAACCTGTGTATTTAAGTCATTTTAAAGGCCGAAATAAAAACGTGTCTTTATGATATCACATTGTAAAACCCACATGTGCAGAAGGGAGTGAGCAGTTGATAATACTCAGGAGTTAAGTGTGGAATTGGGGAGGGTGTTGTGGAGACACAGACAGACGTGCAGGCAGACACCAACCTGCAGAAATCCCCAGAGCTTGGCCAGTGGGCATGTGAGGGGAAAAGGGACACCAGCTCTGTTCCACCTTTTGCACTCTGATCCACTCCTTGTCAAGGACTCTAGTTCTACTAGAGAGAATTCAAAGGAAAGGATCAAGGGAGATCAGTATCCCTGATTCCCCTGGAGCTCATCAACGCCCAATTTCATGCTCCAGTTTTCATGCCCAACTTTATGATCTTCACGTGGGTAATCCTTGGCAATCTGTACCAATTCCTCAGAATCTCTAATATGCACAATGATTTCATGGTTATATGTGCAAATTAAAAATACAGCTACAGATATCCTCCATGGTACAGTGTCCAAAGACTCAAGAGTGTGCACAGTTAGAATTTTTAATTACCCAAAAATAAAGGCTCAGTTGGCGAAACTTTGGGTCTTACAAATTATCACATTTTCTTTCCCGAAATTGATAATAGTTCTGTACTTTTTTCTGAGAATTGTATGTCTTTACTCATTAATTAATCCATTCAAATCATGAATAGTTTACCCACGCTATCCCTGTACTAGGCCATGGGGCACAGAGTGACAAACAAGATAAATCCATCATTACCGGGCTCAGGGCTTAAACACTGACAAAGAGTGTGGACTCCTGTGAAGCGAGTACAGAGGATTCTTCTCCAGGAAGAACAGAAAGACACACTTAAAGGAATGAATATGGGCTTTTCAGGATTCTGGGTTACAAACCCAAATCTACAGCTCTCAATCTATAATTTCCGGAAAATTACTCAATTTCTTTGAGCTAAAATTTTCTCCTTTATAGAAATAAAACAATAATTACAGGGTGCTTACAGTAATAGAAATAAGGGTTTGTAAAACACATGGCAAAGTGTCTAAGGTAGAAACACTTGATCAAGAGCACATGGAGCTACTTCCGGAAAGATGGCGGAACAGTAAGCAGCAGAGTAAACAGTCTCTCTGAGAGAAACAGTTCAGATGCTGGAATACAACACAATGGAGAGGACAAAAAGGAAGGAAGTGGGTCCCCTGAACCAAGGAAGAATCTAAAATATGACTCGAAGCCCACAAAGAGAATAAAAAGAATTTAAATGAAGAAGAAGGTGGTGGCTGGCAGTGCCTCAGCCTGGAGCCAGACTCACCCTGTGAGAGGAACCGTTGAGCCTGGGGATGTGGGGTCCTGGTGGTGACCTCAGAGGTCTCTGCAGAGAGGTGCGGCGATGGAAGAGAATGGCGGATGCCGAAGTCTGCACTGGCTGGTGGTGAGTGCAGGGGACTTGGTCCTCCCATGGGAGAGAGCGATTGGCCAGGAGCCATTTTGGAGTCGGGCAGGATAAGCCCGGGGCCAGGACTGCTGTGGCTTCTTCAGCAGCTCCAGGTTGGGCGCGGACCCAAGGAAATTGCTTGGTGCGCATTCCAGACAACATCGCAAAGGTTCCTAACCAGCTTAGATCTGCAGGCCCTAGCCGGTTCCACTCCTGCGCAAACTCTAAGGGCCCTTGTAGGCCGGTACCCAGATCAGTGCAGAAGCACGGGTGCCTACCATCAGATACCCATGGCCAGCACTGGCTAGGAAAACCAAACAGTCTCGCTTCAGAGAAACTGTAGCCAATATCAGAAGGGCCTGGGACCCACGTGTATGGAAGAAACCAGGAATATGTCAAGACAAAGAAGGAAAAGGCAATCTCTGGAATCCAACCCAAGCAGTACAAGTCCAGGAGAGGTAAACGCGAAAGGGATCAGGAGTCGCACACCTGAAATGTCTGAAGTGATGTCAACTGAAGTAAAGAAACAACTTCATGAGGCTATAAAAGAAATTAGAACAGAAATTCTATCCCAGTTATATTGAAGATAACAAGAGGCATTATGGTAGCCATTATTGATTGCCTTTTAACCTGTTTAGAAGTCACATACCATGTTCATTGTTTTGTTGTGATTGACTCTACTCTGTTTTATTTTGTTTGGTTGTATTCTTTTCAAAATAAAATAAAAATAAAAAAAGAGAGCACATGGAATATTAGTATCATTGCTGGGAGATACTAAATTCTCATTTGTTGACCTGAACCTATAATAAAGAAGAATGTGCTAACTCATTCTCTCTAAAATGATTAACTAAATACCTACCAACCAATGTGATCAACTAAAATACTAAAGATAACAATTGAAACAGTAGGATTTAATATTCATGTTTGCAATTTAGTATTACATTACTTGTGGCATTTTCACCACTTTCCTGAAATGGAATTTGAAAATCATATATCAAATCAATTAAAGTTAACTCAGAAAACATAATTATAAGCACCTTGGATTCAGAGAGAACATTGGCTTTTTCTCATGAATTAAAAAGATTAATCTCAGATATTAAGAAAAATATTTAAGATAAAAAAAGGGACCTATTTTACTAAATTTCAGTATCAGGAAAAGGAAGAATTTCTGTGTGGTAAATGAAGTCTTGATGAAGCTGTCTTACTTCTTTTGATCTAGAAATGCCTACTGTTCTTGCAGGGCGTTTTACACACAGCATCTGTAATCTGCCTTCCCAAGAATCCTCAAATTAGTGTAAAGGGATTACCAGTTCTTGCTTCTAATGATTCCCGGGCAGGGAGGCAGGGTACTCTCGCCGCCTCTCTTCCACCCTTCACTTGCTCTCCCAGAGGAAGGAGAATTGCCTCACCTTGTTACAGAGACGGGAAGAAGTGACCAGGGGACTTGGCTCAGGTCAGCGCCTCTGGGTCTCCTGACCCAGCAGCCCCTGCGCTCAGGCCTTGCGCTCAGCCAGTCCATGCGGGGAACTTAGAAAAGCTGGTCTCTCCAGCTCTGCTGGACACTGACAGGGACCTTTGATTTTGGGTGAAATATGATGAAGCTCCGTGGCTACGCATCTTGGCTGCATCCTCAAATGCAGCTTTAGTTTTTCAAATGCTAGTAGTTTAATCTTCATCTGTTTCCTATGTTTTTCAGTTGTTTCCAATCTCAAGAGTAGATACTGTATTTGCATTTTATAACGTGTAGCACAAGATTGCCTGGCCAGGAGTAAAGAGCTGGATTAGAATTACAGCCTTTGTTTCCTTTAGTTCAGTTTCTCTTTAGGGTACAATGCTCCTTTCTTGGTGGGGTTGGGGGACAGTAAAAGTAACAACTACAACAATAATAAAACTAGTTCTATTTTGAAGCTTTAGATCTGCCTCTATTCTGTCTGCCGATCCGCGAGCCACTCCATGCTTCCCCAGGCAGGTCTGTAAAGCAACACAAGCCCCTTCTTGGAAAGATAACAAATAGCAATTATCCACTGATGAGTTGGCCTCACCTGCCTGTACAACACAAAATCCCAGACCCATTTCAAAATAAACCTAACCCCTTGCAAACAGCAAGAGAGTCTATGCAGTCACTGATATTTTCATGTGCTGTTTTGTGAACGTTGCACTCTAAAACTGTTTTGCTGTTGTTAACAATGCTAGGGATACAACCCAGGGCACACATGATGGGCAAGTGCGCTACCACTGAGCTATAACCCCAGCCCTCCAAGACTGCTAATTACAAATTAATCAAATAATAACCTTCTGGAATTCTTTAGAAAGGTAAGATTTTTCAAAGTAAGATGTAAAGATTAGTTTCTATTGCTTTATTTCAGTAGAATGTTAGTTACACTTTTAAAACTTGATTAATGTATCTGAGAACTGCTCAGAGTAAAAGCAATGTGAAGCTACTTGGTTGCCTTACAGTTTCAAGTAGATTTTTTGTTGCAGACCTCATAATTGCAATTTTCATTGTGAAATATTTTTAAAATGGAATTGCAGCCAGAATTAAGTAAAACTAATGGTGATGCATATTCTGATGAGAACGTACAGGGCGATGAAGATTCACAAGGTGGAATACAAGCACCTAACAGCTACATTCTCAACCTGTGATACTATTTAATGATGCTACTTTTCCTTACTGTTATCTGTAAGATCATTTAACTAGGTTTGTGTGCATTTTGAAAGTAGACTATTAAGAGCTAACAACAATCTTACAGGGTTAGGACAATATTTCTCAACTTTTTTTATTTTTATTTTTTTCATTTTTTTTTCCATTTCATTGCTAAGACATTTTTTTTGCAATGTTATTTTTCTAACTGCCACCCCTCCCATGAAATACTAGTGCTGCAGATATATTATACTGTGGTCCTTTGGAGGGCCACAAACCATTGTAATCACTAAAATGTTTTTAACCCCTTGAAAACCAATTTTCACACTCCTAGGGTGCCTTCCTGCCCCAATAATTGTTTAAGGTTACAGTGGCTTCAACCTTAGCTGCACGTTAGGATTACCCAGCAAGATTTTAAATATACTGAAGTCTCAGAGATTTTTATGCAAGTTGTCTGGGGTAGAACCCAGACTTTGATATTTTAAAAATTTCCAGTCAGATCAAGAAAGATCTTTCATTACTGGGCAGAAAGCACTAATGCAAAGTATATATGCAATACTTCCTGGAATAAAAAGAGAAAGTGGGCAAAATCTTTATCCCAGGAACTTGCTATTTGAAGGAGAAAGACTTACTTCCCATGGTGGGGGTCAGCAGAGGGTCATTACTGGGCCAAGATCACTGAGGGAAGGGGTCAGGTCTTTCAGTTTGACACTGATCCCAGGAGCACAAGTTTGGGGAGGACAGTTCTCAAAGTGCCGTCCTTGAAAGGCAGTATCAGCATCGCCTTAGAACTTCTTAGAAATGTAACTTACTGAACTCACCCTTGAGCTGCTGAATCAGAGATGCAGGCCTGAAATCTGTGGATAACATGTGCAAGCTTGGGAATCATCTCAGTGAACATGGGTTTCGAGCATCTCCTGCCTCAACTGCTACTTTTCTTCCTTAAGAAAATCAAGTGCTCCAATGTTTATAGCAGTACAATTCATGATAACTAAGTCTTGGAAGCAGCCCACATGTTCATCAACAGATGACTGGACAAAGAAAATGTGGTACTTATACACAATGGAGTACTACTCTGCAATAAAGAAGGATAAACTTGAGTCATTTGTAGGAAAATGCATGCACTTTTAGACCATAATGTTAAGTGAAGTAAATCAGACACACAAGCTTAAACATCACATGGTTGCTATTGTATGTGAAACTTCAATTAAAAATAAAGAGCAAAATAAAAGATGGATAATAGGATGTAAGGAGACAGATAATTCTCAAAGGGGAAAGAGATCCAGAGATTGAGGGAAGGATGAGGGAGGGAAGGGAAAAGGATGAAAAAAGGAATTAAGATGTGTTAGGTACATGTACCAACTCCACAAAAGGAATGCAAAGATTGTATACTAAAAACATACACCAAAAAAAAAAGGGAAGGTGATCAAGGGATGGGTGAAAGAGATGGAAGAGAAAAAGCACAAAAAAGGAATTAAGATGTATCATATACACATACCAACTTCCCACAAGGCATATGCATATTATGCACTACACTTAGGTACTAATAAGCTAAAAAAAGAAAATCCAGTGCTAATCTTTAGCCTATATTTGGTTAATCTGTTCTTCATTGTGTTCTTATGAACCAAAATGTTAACAACCTGGATCTTATTAGTGTAATAAACTACATTGAAAATTCCACCTTTTATAAAACACCATTGGAAATACTGAGATAGAGTTCAACACCATCCATTTTAAATCTCTCTTACACAAATTCTATAGCAGGGAAGAGATTTTATTTTTCTTTTGCTTACAGAGCTAACAAACCAAAGAGGTTTTCCATTGGATCATTATGTATGGTTAAATTTTTTTATACTTTGTTTGAAATATCAAACATATCATAAATCTCAAAAATTTCAGATCCTCCAAAACTACATTGACCTCAAACCAAGAGAGTCATTTGGACTATAGTGGTAATGATATCCAGTTCATTCATTATTATTCAAATCATGTTCATTCCCAACCTATATTGTTCTTTTAAAATTAAACACACACACACACACACACACACACACACACACACACACACACACAGAGCTGTGAAATCTCTTCCTATCAGGATTTAAAACATCCCACATGCCAGAAGTACTTGGCTTCATTCCCATAAGTTGTTTTCATCATTGCTTTAATTTTCCATAGAATTCAAAATTACCTCTTACCAGGGGAACAGATTCTGAAGCAGAAGTGTGACGATTAGTTTTCCCGAGCCAGGCTTCATTAATATAATTTGGATTTTTCCCTTACAGAGAGAGAATGAACTGAAGACAACAGAGGATAAAAAACAGAGTTTGTGGCAATAAATTTATTGCAGGTGGCTTTCATCAAACTTTAGAGGACTGGGACTGAAGGTCATCTCCTCCTCTCCACTTCAAGAGGAAATGCTTCACATAAGGCTCAGGCTAGTGACATGAACATGCTTGGAAAATAATGTTGCCTGGGAATCTAGACCAAGAACTGTGCCCCATTAGCCATGCAGCTTGAGGAGGGAGTCTGTACCCCATTACATGTCTCACTGCCCATAAAAGGTAGTATAACTCTGCGTGCAACCTTATTGTCCAAATATACATTGTGCGGGATGCAAACCATTTTCCCCATCTGGCTGTAAGAGAGATAATACAGACATGATGGAGAAGTTTATCTTCAGAAACTCTGAAGTTCATAGAATTCAATCTGCTTAAAGATGAATTAAACTGACTTGAAGCCGAGGAAGAGTGTAATCTCTTGTAAATCTAAAACACCAGTAAAATGCTTCTCTTGATCAAACTGAGAAACTAGGAAGAAGAGTTGGCTGAAAAATATTAGCTGTGACTTCACAAAAACGACCCAACTAATCAGTTCAATGAACCAACTGGTCAACAAAAAGTGCTTGACTCAAATATCTGAGCCTGAATCTTTCTCGTGTAACCACACTGGTTTTTTCAGGAAAAGAGAAAACTTTTCTCTTTTATTCATTTCACTTTTAAAATGCTCTTAGCATCCTCTCAAGCACTTTATGTAAGACGTTTAGAAAAGACAACACTATTTTATCATGAGTTTGAAATTTTAGAGTGAGATTATAAGGAGGTAGGCTGCTTTGGTATACCTAAGACTCTACAAACTCCAACAATATCAGTGAAGATATAAAATGTACCAACTATATAAAGTTCAAAGACTATGAAAGGATAACCAATTACTGCTTTAATGCTATAACTGGAAAGAACAGGGAATGAGGTAGTGTACCAGCCCCACATAGGAAGCCAGGGCCTACCACAGGCTGTCACCCCCCACCACCCCAGGGATCCTCCAACAGTTCTTCTCTTCCTTTTGAGTAGCAGATTTCTGAAACTGAAAAATAGAAATAGCTAGAAAATCACCGACCTCTCCTGATCATCTGCCAGTTGCATTAAAAATAGTGCTGGAGTTAAAAAAAAAAAAAAAAAAAAGAAAGAAAAAAAGAAAAAAAAAAGACCAGCATGTCCTGAGCTGACATTTTGGCAAAAAAAGTGCTGTTTTGTTTGATATTTTAACTTTCTTTTTAAAACTTCAAAGCTGCCTATTATACAGAAAATAAAAGCATTACATTACAGCAAAATACAGAGCTTTAAGGAGGTAGCATCTGGACCTACTTATATTTTATGTGGGGAACTTTCTAGATGGAAGCCACTCCCTGTGCTTTTTTGTCCTTTCAGTGTGACCTGTTTAAGGTGACCATGTGATGCTGATGTGCCTTTGTCTAAATGATGGGCATGTCTTGCTTCTTAAAAAACCGTGTTAAAGAAAGTGTTATTTAGTCAAATACTTGCCCTCAAAATGAGTATACTCAACACCATCCTCTCTCCTGTCTGTGTAACTCTGACAGCATATTTTGAATGTCAACTTTCAGCTACACTCCATTAGAACGTGCTTTTCAGACATGGTATGCAACTGTCATATCTACCACGTAGAGCCACTGAAGAGCTAAATAAGGAAGTTATTCCTTGCCTGTCAAAATATTTCTCCTAGAACTAAAAGGATCACAATAAATATGATGAAAAATTGTGTTAATATTGTTGTGCTTCTTGTCATTCTTATTGTTACTGTGGGTAAACACAGCCATGGCTACAGAACAGAATGTCTAACTCCAGTTCAAATCAACATGACCACTGAGGAATGGTTCCATGTAGTTTTGGCTGACTTTCAATACGGATATGTCTTAGCGACATTTCTTGTTGCTGAGATAAAATACCCGACACTCAAAGTAAAAAGGGGAAAGGTTTATTTAGCTCACAGTTTGTAAGTTTCAGTCCATAACTGGCTGGCTCCAAGGTATTGTGGCATATGGCAGAAGGGGAGCAAAAGCAACAAGTGAGAGAGCAAGACAAGCCCCTTTCTGTCCCTTATATTGTATCCAGTCTACCAGGATTAGGGCAGTGCCAATCTAATCAGTGGACTGATCCAGCAATTACCCACTCTTAGTCCCAGTACCTTTAATCCCAGCATTGCACTATGAATCTCGATCACACACTCTACATTCAGCCACTTCCAAAGAAAAAGCCCTATGACCATGTTAGGCTTTGGGGGGACATCTAGACACAAACCACAACAGGATATGTCCATTTCCCTTATCTACTAGAGGCAACTGCTATTTTATTTTCATGTAGACATTCCAAAAATAAGGCAGGAGTAGCTAAGATACAGGGAGGTGGGGTGTCTCGGTTTGTACAAGACTGAAGTTTCCCAGGAAGTACGACTTTCAGTTTTAAAATCAGGACAGTTTCAGACAAATTGCAAGGAGCTAGTATCTGCCAAGGGTAGGCTGCAGCTTTATTGTACTAATTTGCCTGTTCAGCATAACTCTATAGCAAATATAGGTCATGTGCACTTGATTTGACATTAAAGACTGTCCTCGATGAGTTCTATATGGCCAAAGAAAAGCTGACATCTGAGGAAGACTTTAAACATAAAATAACTTGTTTATCTAGGAACCCCCAAATTTTGAAGTATAGTATCACAGCTAAAAACTAAACTGTAATGTAGAAAAACATAGTGTGATCTGGCTTAAACATGCTCATTAAAAAATTCATTTTTACATAAACTCAGTTGTTAATTTCATTTATGTACAAAGTAGAGAAAGCAGCATAACTCTGGAGTAATGATCACAAGTACATCTCTACATGAGTGTTTCTCCTGGAAATGGTCACCTTGAGCGACTGTACCCTTAGTCCAATGATGGTGACTTTGGCATAAGATAGTTCTAAAGCTTCTTTTCAAAATTGTCTTCAGAGTCA
Source organism: Cuniculus paca (assembly GCA_004365215.1). NCBI lineage: Eukaryota > Metazoa > Chordata > Mammalia > Rodentia > Cuniculidae > Cuniculus > Cuniculus paca. The sequence goes on from RJWT010002890.1 coordinate 21,708, forward strand.
GTTTTATTTAATTTATAGGCTATTCTCAATTTTTATGAAAATTGTATGAGGAATATGTATCAATTTCCCCATTCACTTTATGTACACCCAAATAATTTAGTTTTGCCAAGAATGGAGGTGGGAGATGCTGCCTTCTGAGGTAAGAATTTCATTATTGGGAAAACACTAAGTTATTTGGTTTGGTTATGTTCTTTGAGTTCCTGATACAGGGCCTCACTATACAGTTCAGGCTGGCCTTGAACTCACTATGTAGCCTAGGCTGGCCTCAAACTTGTTGTAATTCTCCTGCACATCTTTTATATGCAGATCAATCAATCTTGAATCCCTGTCCTCAACCATTCCCTTTATTTAACTTCCATGTACCAAGCCAATGTCTCCCCTGCCCCAAGTCAACCCAGGACAACTCCTGTATTGTAGAATGCTTCAAACTACTCAGTCCTAACTCACTTCTGACCACCCTGCCTATCCTATGGAAAATACAACAAAGACTATGACTTGTGCCTTCCCCCTTGCTATCTCCTGCCACTTGAAGGATACTGGTGTGTCCCCATCAGGCCCTGCACAGCTCATCACACACCCTTCTCTTGGAAAGTGTAATAAAAACCTTCTTTTAGTAACATTAGCTTCTCCACATCATTACTCAGTTACCTCCATAAATTTAAATCCTGTGGGTGTAAGTATGGAGACGTTTAGCATAGAGAGAAGGGGCCCTGTCCCAGTCAGGAGGCCAGAAAAATGTCCTTCAGGAAGGATTAGAGTCAGTAAGGTGAATACATGGGGAATAAATCTCATCCAGGGATAAAAGAAGTTATAAACACTCAGGTGTGACCAAGTGGCATAAGAGACTAAAGGGAAGATTCATGCAGTGTTTATCTTGAAGGCAATTAGTAGCCATTAAATATTCAAATCAAATGAGTAACAAGATTAGTTCTGTTTTGGTAAACTGGAGACTAAATCACGATCGATCGTCAACTGACTGAATTAACACATGACTAGCAGATTAACAAAGCATACTTTTGAGCATGTTCGGGTAGGTCATTGGGGTGTGACCGTGGAGCACTAAATCTGGTCCTTGGCCCCCTTTCACTCTGTTGCCGTTCTCCTGCTGTTTCCCGGTTACCATGAAATAAGCACAGCTCTACCCCACCTGTACACCATGATGTTTATGCTCTGGACTGAATCTCTTGAAACCATGAGCTAAATAAACCATCTCCTCCTTCAAATTGTGGGCATTGAGTATTTGGTCCCAGCAACAAAAAGCACACTATTACAAAGATTTTTCCTGTTTGCATTGTGGAGGAAAGAAGGTCTTTGTGAGGGAAAGAAGAAGACAGAGACAAGTTAGTAGGTTATTGAAACAGTACAGGAAAAGACTGATAGCATCTGAATGAAAATGGTAGCTGGGAACAAACAGACATTGATAACCTGGAAGACACTCAAGATGAAGACCTTAACAGAGCTGGTGAATTGAAAGGAAGAAGCATGGAAGAAGTCACCGTTTCTGGCTTGAGAAAGTGGGTCTGACAGGGACTTTCACCAAAATAAAGAAGCTGCAAAAGAATCAGAGTTAGGCAGATTGAACTTGAGACATCTGTTGGACACTAGGTTTGTGCAACGGTTGGTTGGATACGATGGTCTAGAGCACAGAAGGGAGATACTGTAGAGATAGAATATTTGAAAATCATATCTAAGTGATTTAAAAGTCACTCACCAGGAAAGGTAGTGGCAGCCATGAGATGACCCTGAAAGAATAAAATACATGATAAGAGCGCAGAGGAACACCCAGTATCCTCAGAAAAGGAGCTCCCTTCTCGGACACTGATGGGGGTGACCTGAGAGGCAAGAGAAAATCCTTTGCCTGGAAACATACTCTTCTATCTCCTCCCAGCCTCACCACATCATCATTCTTTCTTCATCAGAAAAACAAAACAAAACAAAAAGCAAAAAACCCCCACAAAAACCAAAAACTTATTCTGTTAAGATTCTTTGTGAAGACTCAGCCTCCTGCATTGCTTCTTTCATGGTGATTTCCTTGACCACCCTGCTAGAAGTGAGGGCCCCCTTCTTTAATCATAAGACCAGGCTCATCACATGCATGTCTCTGTCAACGGCACAGGTCATTTTTCTGACCCCTGTAGTCCCAGGCTAATAGCAGATATTTCCATACATGCTGTGTTTGTTCCATCATAGAAAAAAATGAAAAGTTCTCATGCTTGAGTCATAGGACAGTTCTTTACGTAATCACATGAAGCCAATTTTTCTTTTTTCTTATTTTAGAAAGGTTTATATTACATTCACAAATTCACAGGTCATTAAAAATGGAAAATTAAAAGGAAAAGGAGATAGAACTAGAGGGATTCAGGCTCACACCAGTTGGCAGAAGTACTGGAAACTTCAGAGAGAGAGGCTAATTGTTTTGTGTGTGACAGTCGAGTATCCTTTAGGATAAACACTATCTTGTTCACAAATTTTAACGTAACACAGTTCAGAAAGTGAGATTCGTGAGTCTCTAAAGAGACTAAATCATGACAGGTCCAACTGTATTAAGTAGTCAAAAGAGTAAGTGTAAGTTTTGAATAGACTTGTAATGCAACGGCAGTTATTTTTAGTTTGTAAAGCAAAGATTATATTTGAAATTTCTGAAAGATTCAAAATGTAAAGCGACTGTGCATTTGAGCTTAGCTTTCAGTAATCTGAACTACGCACCTCATCCGCACTGGCTCATGTTCTGGAAACAAAGGGTGTCATACAGACAAGTTCCTGCCATGTATGTGGATATGCGTTACTCAGAATTCCAAAAGGAATTCTGTGCCTTTCCTGTTTATAAACACAGAAAGACAATTTTTTTCCTTTTATTCTCCTCCACTCCCCTCCCTTTTCCTCCTCTCCGCTCTTCTCTCCTCTTGTCCCCCTTCCCTTTCCCCTCCCCTCCCCTCTCCTGCCTCTTCTTTCTTTCTCCTTTTTTGTATTAAGGATTGAACCCAGGGCCTCTGCACTGGGGTAAAATCCTAGCCCTTTTTTATTTTAAGACACCTATCAAAAAAAAAGTCACCACGTTGCCCTGACTGGGCTTGGACTTGAAATCCTACCTCAGCCTCCCAGAGTTTTGGGATTACAGGTGTGTACCACCAGACCAGGTGACAGTGCTTCTTATAAAGTATATGAAGTCTATCAGAACATTTCCAATGTTTGGTTTCCTGGTCGTTATCAATGTCATCTATGTCAGGCTGTACAAGAACGTAGGATGATTTCTACCAGTGTATGTACTTCCTGGAATCATGGGTAAGGATATTCTGTTGCCTTTGCAGTCAGTTTGAACTTCATTGCCACTAGCTGACGACCGTGATCTTGGACATTAAAATAAAGCTCACTCAAAAAAAAATTCCTAAATAGGGCACGATGTTTAAACTGGCAATGCTATAAATATTACAGGACCAAAGTATATTTTTGTCTTCCTTTCCTTATGCCAGATGCCGTTAAACCATTAATACACAAACTTTTTTGTTGTTGTTGTTGTCAAGGAGAGCGTGCTGCTTCTTTAGGGCTATTTTAAATGCTGTGCCTCATTTCACATAAATATTTACCCAAAGGAAGGTGTCTGACAGTGAAAATCTATACATGGCTGTAATCCTTTTATGCAGAGCTGTAGTTTTCCTGTACAGACTCTGCTGAAGGCAGGAATAGCTCCCCCCGTGGAACTCTCACTTGAAAAGAGTGGATTCAGAGGAAAGGCTACCATTAACTCCAAAAGTTGAAGTTTATAAAAACAAAAATGTCTTTGTCAAGAGGCCCTGCAAGTGTGTCTTGTGTTTGAAATACCCTCAACTCAGTGATCCCAATGGAAGAAATAAAAAATAATGGCGAATTACTTTATAAAACATCTAAAAATAAGTACATATATATCTTTTATAAATCAAAATATTTTAAGACAAATTTTGAAGCAAAGACTCAGTTATATTAGCATGGTTAACTTGAAATAGTTGACAATAGAAAGAAAAACTCTTAAGGAGAACCACAGCGAAGCTATCAATTAAAAATAAGCTTTTGTAGTGTTGCTCTACTTGTGTAACAACTTCTCCACAGAATTTCTTGAAATTAAGAAACTGATATCATTTCCCAGTGACTTTTGCCCGTGATAATTAAACATGCCCTAAACAGTAATAGTAAGCATCCCCTAAACAGTAATAAAATGGGAAAAGCCAGCACGGATCGAATTCTTGCTGCATCCCAAGCACTCTCTTCAGCATTTTACATGGGTTTTATGATTGATCCCTTGTGGAAATTTTACTTAAAAGGTAATGTTATTTCTTCTATCACATAGTTAAAGAAATCGCGGCTGTGTATTCAAGATCCCACAGCTGTCAAGTGAAGGCGAAGAATTCAAACCCAGGCAGTCTGACCTCACCCTGGCAATCTAGCAGTGAGCCAACTCATCCTGGTAATTCATGCTATACTTTTGGAAGCAGGCTTCAAACACTTGAGCAGGACATACCTGGTGCTCAGAAGGAAAATTAGAAGATACTCGTAGAGAGTTCCTGTGCTGAGTGTGAGGGTAGAATAATGATGTTGGATGGGACTTAATGATGAGTAGGAGACAGAGATGAAGACAGTTCCAAGCAGAGGAGAGGACATGGGCAATGACCCTGAGGCAGAAAACAGTGTATTCTAATAATGAAAAATGAAAGAAAATGAGTGTATCTAGAATGCATTGAGCAATCAAGAGCATGGTGGGGGATGTGTCCCTGCCAACCTTGTTAGGGAGTTTGTATTTCATCCCAAGTGCGGTGAAGAGCAACTGGAGAGCCTTGAGTAAAGACAGGAGTGATCCTGCCTGCATCTTAAAGTCATCTGGGAGCCATTTAGAAAACAGACTGAGGATGTGCAGGGACCCAGTTTGGAGGGCACTGCAGAAGTCCCAGTTGGCTGACAGTACTCGTGGTGAGGGTGAGGCCGGAAGGAGAGTCAGTGTTTGCAGTGTGCTGTGGGAGAAGATTTGATTCCTAATACTTGGCAGTAGACTGGATGAAGAGAGAGGAGTTCTGGACCCATGTTACAGATTTTCTTTCCACTTCTGCTGTGTCTGATGGGAACCAGCTCTTTGCAGAGTTAATGCCAGAGTAAATATTTCAGGAAAGGAAAGACAGAGGGACATCATGCACTTTACAGTTGTTAATGATACTAAGTTTTAAGTACTGAATTTCCTCAGTGTTTTCTAGGTGATAGTGATGGAGGAGGATGGAAAACATGGAGAAGATGGAAGAATTCCCCTCTCTCATCGAATAGATGCAGAACCATCAGTTTGCCAAATTTCCCTTATCAAATGCTTCAAGTTGTGTATCCTGGGAGGCTCTTATGGTTACTACATTGTGTCAACTTGAGAAGCTTAGAAGTTTAACTGAGAGACTCAGCAGGGAGCCAGGGTTCTTACTTTGTAAATATCCTCATCCTGTGCACAGGAGGGCAAGGATATTTTGTGAGTGCTACACCCACCCTGAAGATTTTGGGGGGGATGGCCTATGTACAACTTAAGGGTAGAGAAGAGGCTTGTTTGTGGTCTTTTGTTCCGGCTGCTGCCTTGAAGTGTTGCCCCAGTGCCATGCCACCCTGTCTTGGAGCCAGTTGATTATGGACTGAAATCCCCAGAAACTGTAAGCTAAATAAACCTTTTCTTCCCTAATTTTGGGTGTCAGGTGTTTGTCTCAGCAACGAGAGAAAGTAACCATGACAGAGTCTGTTAGGCTTATGCATTCATAGCACACCTGAAATGCCAACAACTGGGAGGCTGAGGCAGGAGGATCGCTGCAAGTTCAAGGCCAGCCTGGGCTACATAGTGTGTCTAAGGCAAGCTTGAACTACATAGCAAGATCCTGTCTCAAAAACAAAAAGCAAAAGCAAAAAACAAAAAAAGTAAAAGGGTTCATAAATACATTATGTGTCACTTACTACATAAAATACTAGTGACTCATAGAACTTAAGAAAGCAAATTTCAAGCCTCAACAATAAAAAATAAGCAATAAATCTCAATGCTAGTGGTGAAAAATTAGAGAGATAACATTCCAGGACATACTTTTTGCACATATCTTGTCTGTGGATAACGTAGTTTAACTGCAGCTGACTGCTCCTGCAGGCTGCTGTGAAAGTGATTCTGCACAAGATTTCTCCTCCTTTTCCTCATTTTTTTTCTGCACACACTTATGGCAATAAACTACTTCCCAGTGGCCACAGAGGGAGTTTCCATGTCAGTGTCATGGAAGTGTGCGTGTCTGAGTTTAGAACTGATTGACCAGAATTCACACAGAGAAGAGTTGCCAAAAAGTAGAAGTGTCTTATACATTTTAAATATCAAGAACAGATGAAAGAATGGGGGTGTTGAGCCTGGAGAAAAGAGGTTTTGGATGGCTTTATGACTATTTTAACATGTACTAGGAAAGCTATAATATAAAAGAATTGAATTTATTTATTATGGCTACAAATTGCAAGATAAGGACAATGGATGCAGAACAAAGGGAAGCAAGTTTGCCCTCAACATGAGGAAAGCCTTCCCAAACAGAACCCTTCAAAAGTCGGAAAGTATCTCAGGAGGTGGTGGGTGACTTACTCTAACAAGTGGCAGAGAATGAAGGACCGTCTTCCATTAATGCTTTGACTTTGATCAATCAAAAAATCATTTGGTGGAAGCATCTGAAGTCACATTCTAACTGCCGCCGTGCAGTTAGTCTGACTCTAGCAGCCATTCCTATCATTCTAACAGCTGCAAATGTCCACTGGTGATTTGTGTAGTTCATCAACATCACACTAATACACATAATGACATTTAGGGCCAGGATGGACAATACATGCAGGGGTGGTCCCATAAATTACACGACTAGCGACAGCAGAGAAGTCTCAGCTTTGGTAAACCTAAGAACATTGCTCTATGATGTCACCTAAAAGCACATTTCTCCCATCAGCAAGCAATATTCAGCTGTATTTGGTTCACCCCATTCCTCTGGTCAGGCAAGAACACGTGACCTAACTCAGTCCTGATTTCTTGGGAATTTGGGAACAAATATGTTTTATTTTCACCTTCTATGGGTAGGGAAGCATGTAGCGTGTACAATAAACAATAGTCATAGTCATACAGGACAGAAGGAGAGAGGCTGCCTAGAATTTAAGTCAACAGCAAGGTAACCAAGCAAAGAACAGAAGAGACAAAGGCTGGATTTAGTCACATCATGGGACCAATAGATCAAACTTGGCCTGAGACAAATTCTCCCCAGGGACTTTCCATTACACGAGCAATGAAGTCTCTTTGATTTAAACTGTTGGACTGTATTTCTGACACATGCAGACAAATGATTCCTAACTCTGAGTCTTATCCAAATATATATGAAATAATATCTTGTTCTCAGAAAGGAGCAAGAAAGACAACAGTTCCACTTTGTATATACAGGTTCACTTAGCAACAAGAGAGGTCTCTATAACTAATCTCTGAATCACATACATTTCAATTTATGCTATTAAAAAACAGTAGTTTCTGTAAACATCAGTATCTCTTTCAGGACAAACTATACCAACCAACAATTCAATTAAAATTTTAATAATGATTTAAAACAGACCTAAAGCAATTTTACCCACAAACTTTCATCCTACATGCATAAACTTAATCCTTTTCCTCCTTATGGAATTCCAGTCACTGCAAAAAAGCAGCAACAAGCTTAGAAATCCAACAGCGCTGATGAGCTCATGACCTGATTGTATTAAATGCTTCAATAATTTCTTGATTCACTTAAAGTTGTAGTAACTTCTTAACACTAGAACTGAAAGAACCGTAAACGGTATTGCATGCTGTTTTCCAATATTTCATAATCTCGATTCTATAAAACTTGGCTTTTGAGCCATATATTAACTGGGTTTTACCATCTTAACTGTGCTTAAACATACACTTTGAAGCAAAAATGAAAATAAAAGACACATGCTGAGGCGAAGCACTAGCATCAACCTTGCCATCAGGAGAGGACCTTCCCAGCTGCTAACGGTGTTGACTTTATTTTTTTCTTTTTATCTCAGCTGACAAGGGCAGCTGGGCAGGGCAAGACCAAAGATTTCATATCAGTAGTCTCCAGTCAGGAGCAGCCTTACCTAAAGACTCAAAATGCTACAGAAATATTTGTATTTCCTGCATATGGCATAGCAACAAAAAGTCTAGTAGGCACTGCCCTAAATAACATACTTAAAAGTTCTATCTTATCCTTTTCTTAACTGAACTGTGTATATTCTGAATTTGGAAATCTATGATAAGTGCCATTTTGCCAGCATGTTAGTAAGGAAAAGTAAGGCTTTACTTTGAATTTGAATTAAAAAACAAAACAAAACAAAACAAAAACTCAAGAAAACCCAATCTTTCTTTTTTAGTATTGACATAAAATGTCTTCACTTGTCTTTTTCTCCTGAACATTATTTATATATCCTTTTGTTCAATGTTTCTCTTTAAAAATAGATTTTAGCAAGTTCTGGTTTAAAAAATAAACTTGCAACATTCAGGGAGGAGCACATTACGGTCCATGTTTCCTCACAATACTGCCCTTCGTAGACAAGAATCCTATCGTTCAGAGCAGTGCGCGGTGATATTGCAGGGCCCACACATCGTCCTTGGAAAGTTCGTAAGGGACATTCCCTAAAGATGGGCTCTTGTTCCAGTCTTATGAATCCAAGGAACTATCAATCTTTTGTCTATCACTTTCACCAAGAATGATTATTTAACACTTCCACTTTCAAATTGTAGAAGACAAATTCTCACACCAGTGTTCTTTGCATTTCAACTTAATGTTGACTTTTATGGCAAACACTAACACTAAATTTAATCTATTCCCAGTTCCCATAAAGGTTTCTTATTTAACAATGATAAGAAAATTCACCACCTATACAGCAATAAATTTAGGTATTTCTTGGTGAATCAAGAACCAGTCTAAGCAATTTAATTTTTATAACCAGCAGAAGATAAATTACTTCAAGATGCTCACTTCTACAAGATAAAATATCTTGTTTTAGTAACAATGATCAGTCATGTACAAGCCAGTTTATAAGGTCAAAACTCTGCTGCAGTTCTGAGGGCAGAAACAGGAAGCTTTTCGGAACATCCTTCTAAACCAGAATCTCCTTTCCAACCTACCTTAAAGGGTGACATTTTTCTTCCTAGTGAGTTGAATGGTGTCTCCATCTCAGAATACAGGTAGGTCAAAGAAAATATTTTCATCTATTTTTGAACATCCTAGAATCATTGAAGTGAAAATTCTTATAAATAGTTGGAAAGCATAGTATTAGAGGTCTTGGAAACCACACCATTTTTGTCAGGGAAAAAAAAAAGATGCCTGCTGAGGGAAAAGATCACAAGGATGTGGATGGTCATGACATCAAATGGCTCACAGCAGGTGGGGCATTTCTTGCTAGATTCACAGCTTCCAAAATGAATAATAGAAACAGTGGTTTAAAACGGGTAGGAATTTCAACAGGTAAGAAGTATTTAGTTTAGGAAAAAAGTCTTGACTCACTAAATTGAAATTAATGACTCACCTACTAAGGAGTTGCATCCCAAAAAGTAAATATTCACTGATTTTTTTTTTTTGGGAAAAGTTATACGTAAGGTTATCCCTACACTAGACATCCCATAAAAGCCTGGGGTATTTGTTGGCAATCCTAAGCAAAAAGCAGCTGCTTTAGTAAGTGAGAGGAATGGAAAGAGATTAATTTTGTAGGTAGTAATAATTGGGTGTGGAACTGATTTCTGACAAGCTGGGGTCCACTAATTGCTTACATGATTTTCTATGCCTCACATACTCTAGGGTATTTCTGATCTATACAACAGAAATGAATTCTTCATACTAGATTACAGAGGAAAGGAGGGCTGAAGATGAATTTTAATAGAGGATTGGGTATGCATATATATATATATATATACATATATATATATATATAGTTGTTTTCACAGTGGAGACTACTATTTTGCAATTGACCAATAACTACTTAAGACAACAATAGATTGTTGACCATGAGCACCTGGGGAATTCAGTATTCTCATAAATTGAAATGTCAGCTGTGTGAATTCTACAATCACACCAAGGACCCAAACTAGTAAACAGAAGACCCATGGCTTCATCCCAACTCTGCCACTCATTTCTGATTGTCGACAGGTCACAAACCCTTCAATCATTAATTTCATGACTTCTGAGTCCCTAATTTCTTAAGTATATTGTCAGAATACAAAAAGCTATGTTCTTTCATAAAAGTCCTGTTATATGTATGTATCTTTATTGAAGATACGTGTTAGATGTCATAGTATTTTTAGATCTTTGTTAGCATGATAGATAAAATTCACTATTTCTTTTAATAATGAAATCCTCATCATACACACCACACATTTTAATCTCTCATTCAATTTGGTAAATACTAACAAGTAGTCATATGGGTAAAAAATTTGCAAGTCAAATACCTTCCTCTCCTCTTATTGAATTCTACTGAGTTATGGGATCTGTGCCAGGAAAAGAGGACATGTCTACGGCATGACTGCAAGGAGCTTTCTTCTAATAAGAAAGCAGAGTTATTTTCCTTTAAGCGGCACATTACTCTCATATAACACACAATGGAAATATGCACAACATGGTTTACGAGTGGAGGTGGAAAGAAAGCAATGAGGAATACAGAGTAGTAAAATATGAACCAAAACAACTGATGAAAAGCTCAGAATCAAATCTACGTTAAAATTCTATCTGGTCTTTTCCACATTACTTGCTTTCTCTATTAGTTTCCAGGTTTGTAAACTAGGGAAAACAGTATCTTCCTCGTAAGACTTTTCTGAATATTAAATGAGATGAATGCAGATAAAACTTCAGGAGGTGGACACCTGGCACAGGATAAACCCTCAATAAATGTTTCACTGTGGTCAACACATGCACGGCACATCTTTGTTATGCCTGCTTGACTGCCTACTACAACTTTATACGCATAGCAGGTCTCTGCAAATTGTTAGTTACAATACCATGTGGCCATTATTATGAACATTAACCCAAAGACATCTGTCATTGAAAACCCCTATTTCAATAAAATAATATTTATAATGTAATTTTTGTTGGCTACATTAGTACGAGCTACTTGCTTTCTTTGTCCTTTGCCTTTTTCTTCTAAAAGCAGGAGGTAGAAAATAAATAAATCACAGAATACATGTTTGCATCCATGATAAGTCATCTTATTGAGGTTCTATTTGATTTAACCCAGATGAGTCTATGAATTATAATAATATAAGATACATATTTTTATTGCAAAAAGTATACAGGTACACTTTTAAAAAGTCACCATTATTAGGGAAAAGTTACTTCAATTTTGTAGAACTTGAAACATAACTGAAGCATTCTGTATAAACAAAAACAAAAACAAATAACAATTTGTAGAAATCGTTTGGCTAACGTGGGGGAATTTGGATTTAACTGAAGAAATGAAACACAAGTGCTTCCATTAATAACTAAACATTACTTATGAGAATAAAACCAAGTACATTCATTATTTTTTCTACATAAGTACCCAAAGTGAGATTAGAAACCTCAGTTTTACAACTTTGAGAGGCTGATTTTCTTAAAAGACTTTCTGAATCCTTAAATTTATGTTTCTACAAATGTATAAACTATCCAATTGCTCATGCAAATCTAAGAACATCTAAATTTGAAAAGGTCCAAATAATTGGTCAGTTCCTTATTTTTACTACAAATAAAAAGTAGCCATTCAACTGCCTTTATTTATTTATTTATTTATTTATTTATTTATTGCTTTTCTCTTCTTCCCCCTTTTCTTCCTCTCTTCCTCTCCATCTTTTCCACTCCCCTCTTTCTTTCCTTTTACCTTTCCTCCTTGCTTTCCTTTCTATATCTTTGCTATTTCTTGTTTTTTGTTTTTTGTTTTTTGTTTTTTTTTTAGACAAGGTCCCGCTATGCAGTTCAGGCTGGCCTTGAGGTTGCTTTGTACCCAGGCTGGTCTCAAACTTGCAACGATCCTCCTGCCTCAGCCTCTCAAGTGCTGGGATTACAGGAGTGCACCACCCACAACCGGCTCTTGTTTTTTGTTTATGTGCTGAAGGTCCAGGCATTTTCCTAAATGCTGGCAAAGAAACAATGAATAAAAAAGATGCTTCCTTCTCACAGAAGTGTTCCAACCTTCACTGGAAGTCTGTCAATTAAACGAGTGTCTTTATTAAAACATAAGTGCCATAATCTGGGAAATGCAGTGTAGGATTAGAGTACCTTGTTGAGGAATGTCATTTAGTTCACAAACAAGAACCAAGTCATTATCCAAAGTTTTTGAAGTTGCTTTACATTTTACTATGCTTATTTATAATTTACTATGTTATTTATAAGTATCTAAATATAAAAATACAACGCAGTCAAAATTTGCTTTCTGTATCATGAGGTAGCTAGGTTTATGTATCAAATAAGTAGTTTCATGCTAATAAATAGGCTAATAACCTTTACTGGGGGTTATGAAATAAAGGAACAAACAAAAAAAGGTTAAAGAAAAAGCATCTCCTTTGTATCTGTGCTGGGATAATCTGAGACTTTTTGAAATGTCTAGTCTCTAAAGAAATGTCACAGCAAACATTTGATCCCATTGGAACTCATCTGAAATTTCAAGTTTTAAAGTATCAGTTATGACCTAATAAGACCTACACTGTGGTTTTTTTCCCCCTTGCTTGGAGAAAGTTTTTCTTGACTTTAGTATAGAAGGACCAACTCTAAATGTATTCCTTTCCACACACATTTACACGCTGGTTGGAAAGCTTTCTCAAAGCTTTCTCAACACTTCTGATTTCACCAGGAGGATTTTTTCCTAAGCGTAATCACAGATGACTGCTCTCCAAATGCTTTTGTTAAGTTCAATCCTGACCAATTAGTGAATACACCCCTATGTGGAATGATTAGTTCTGTGCAAAGCTCTCAGCATAGTTTAAAAATCATCACTTCTTAAGGGGCAGCACACCAGCCATCACTGTCCTGTTCTAGTTCACTGTGCCCATTTCCTTCTTGGGAAAAGGGAGTGCCTGCAGGATTCTGGGCTTGCTTTGAGCTCCCTCCAGGTTGCCTAGCAAACCTTTCATAGGAGTGAAGCAGCGTGGTTGCTGCAGATCCTGAGCACCCACAAGACAACCTCCTCCTCCTCCTGGGATAAACTCCAAGAAAGATATTCACAGATGTACGTATTTAACATCATATGTTAGAGAGGCAACAGTAGGGAGGAAATTTAATATTTTTAGATCAATACAGTTTCCTGACCAATTTCTGTACAATGCCAGCAAAACATATACAACAGGGATTCTTTTTTCCAAAGTTGGTAACAGGGCTGAATTTTCCAAAAATTCAAGTTATCTATCTATAGCTAGCTAGTTAGCTAGCTCCAATAACATTTGGTATCCACAGCAGCAACAGTCTTTGTAAACTCTCTTTTCAACTGTTCTCTTTCCAGCAGAAAGGACTGAAACATAACTCACATTCTCTCTGTCTCTCTGTCTCTCTGTTTCTGTCTCTGTCTCTCTTTCTCTCTCCCTTCCCCCTCTGCTCTTTCAAGAAAGTTCCAGTGAGCAGCATGGTAATGGAAGAAAAATTTGTTGAAAAGTCAGGGTTTAGATACTACCTGGTTGTACAGTTTTGAGTAATTCACTTTATTTTTCTTGGTCTCTGCTCATCAATCCAACATAATCTTTAGAGTCTTCTTATTTTAACAGTTTATGCATCATCAATAATTTAAAATAGAACCCAGCAGCTACTAGATAGGAAACTGTGAGTAAATATCTGAACAACTTCAAATTTGGGAAGTTTCTTTTTTTTTTTTTTATGCAGAAAGGATCTGTGGCAAGATTCTCATCCACCTGCCTCTATGTCCAGCACTTGTTAGAGTCCGGGCAAGACCACTCATGTTGTACCAAATAGTGAGACAGACTGGGGGAACTAACCCACATGAGAAAGGGGAAAGAAGAAGAAAGGAGAATACTCTGGAAAGAGTGAGGAGATGAAGGAGGACAGCTTGCTGGCTTCCTATCCGTGCCTCTCAGAAATTGGGCTCCATCGAGGCAAGAGGGTACTCCAGGTGGTGTGGGACTAACAGGGTAAAATCAATGGTGCTTCAGGGTCCAGTTACCCAAGTAGGGTCCCCCGTGGAGCACACATCCTCTCACTGTTTGTGGATGAAAACTCTGGTGAGAGGAACCTGCCCTGCACACAGAGAGACCCAGCAGATCTAGAAGAGCTGGGAATCAGCACCTTGCATCCTCTGGGGAAAGTTTATTTCACTACAGATATCGCAACTTACATTTATTATATTCTATGACTTACAGCATCTTATAGCTTCTGTTTTGTTACAGCATTAAACTATACTTCTTCTACTAGGAGTGATAAAAAATACAGTGAAGGTTTAAATTTTTAAGATGGGATAAGTGCATTTAAAATGAGGAGCTACCCTAGTGTAAGAAACTGAAAGACTCAATAGGATACAAAATTCCTGATAAATATGGGGGAAAGGTTCTGAAGTCCAATGGTGCTTTTATTCTTTGATTTGATTGGTTTAAGTCACTTTTCTACTATTTGATTGCAATATGTGAGAAGATAGGAACAGCTCTTTTGAAGGAAACAGGGGACATTAAGGTAGCCATTGCTGGTTTCTTGTTGTCTGATTTAATGGCCTGTAATGCTTTCACTTGTTTGTTTTATCTGGTTTTATATTATTTTGTTTTGATTGAGTTTATTGTCTGTAAATGTACGAATAACCATTTCGAAGAAGGCAAGAGACACTAGGGTAGCCATTGTTAATCTCCTGTTGTTATGTTTTGAAGACCTGTATTGCTTGTAGTGTTCTGTTCTGAAATGCTATGTTGTGTTTGACTCTATTCTGTTTTGTTTTGCTTTGCTTTGTTTTGTTCTATTCTCTTCAAAATAAAAAAAAATGAGGAGCTATATTTTGAGGATGATCAATGCCAATGTGCCTTCTACTGTAATGTTTCTTTATTTTTTTTTATTTTGAAAAAGAATACAACCAAACAAAACAAAACAGAGTAAAGTCAATCAAAACAAAGCAACAAACATGGTACATGACTTTTAAACAAGGTAAAAAGCAATCGATAAGGCTACCATAATGCCTCTTGTTATCTGCAATATACCTGCCCATACCATCAGGGATAAGTAAAATCAAACAAAATACAACAAACTAAAACAGTAGAAACAAAACAAAACATAACAAAACAAAATAAACAAACCAGAACAATGTAAGCAATACAGAATTTCAAGATATTAGCAAAACACTACTGTAATGTTTTAACTTAAATAGTTGCTGTATTTTGTTCTTGTCACACATTAATCAAACCTTTACAGTATTTTCTGTAAAATAAAGACATCACAACATGTCCTCATTCATTGGATCTGGCACCTTGTGGCTTCTAGCCCTTCCCCAAAGTCAAAATGACCAAGACACTGAGGTAGCCATGACAGAGCAACTAAAAATACTCATGCAAGAAGACTTCCAGGACCATTTCAGAAACTGGCACGAATGATGGGATATTAGGGGAAGTATTTTGAGATGGATTAATGTCAATGTGCATTTTACTATAATAATTTTAAGTGACTGATCATATCTTTCTCTTTGCTTTCACTGTTAGAAGATTTGGAGGCCAAGCTGCACCCAGGATCTCAGGGGTTCTGAGTGTTGCTGTGCAGATTCACATCATGCAACTGTTGTTTTGGGGCCTGTGGTGGGGCCTTGTGGCATCATGGCAGGAATGTATGACCGCACAAAACTGCTTAGTTCATGGCAAGAAAGAAAGGAAAAGGTTGAAGTCCATGATGCCCACCAGTAAATTACCTAAATTATTTCAGTTATCTAATTTGCACCTCCAATTACCTAAAGACTTCTCTCTGGGCTCCCTTCTTAAAGGTTCTACCATCTCCCAATAGCACTGCCTGGGGGAACAAGCTTGTAACAAATGCATCTTTGCAAGACATCAAGATTCAAACATTTAGCCTACACTGTAATCCTTAGCTTCATTCTCCATCCACATTTCCCCCAACAAGCCTGGCTATGCCAAGCCTCTTTGCCACCATAAATTGGTATGCTCTATGTGTTCCAATTACATTTTTCCTACTTATCTGCCAAGTAAATATTGACTACCCTCTCCTCCACCAGACTGTATAGAATTTAGAGGTAAGGTCTGTGTCCAGTTTACCTTTGTTTTTCCAGTACCTGGCAAAAAATCATTGTTATTCTTCAACATTTTTAAATATCTTGAATTCTGAAATGTCAAGGTTGGGGAACTATTGTGGTAAGATTTCAGGGTACCAACACTATATTGATCTATCTATAATTTTCTCAAAGCTGACTAGGCAGATTTATAATCACATATCCTACCCATAAATTTATGGTGAAAGGGATGTAGCTTTTACTTATCCTTAAGATGATTCATGTGTCCTTTTCCTCTGGATATACTCAAGGTAGAGTTGAGCTGACTCATTGAGTTTGAAAATTGAATATGGTTGAAAATTAGGTTTTAATGAACATGCAGGTAAGACATGTCATTGTGGGAAAACTTCAGAGTTCAAGATATTTAGGCTTCTGACCCCACAGAATAGTTTTAAAGGATTGTAAGGAGCCAGGAGTGATGAGAGGGGTAGGGAGCCAAAACAAAGAATTAAGATGGGTTGTATAAGTACATGTACTACTAACCACTATAAATGTAATCATTATATACTGCAAATGTGTACTGATAAAAAAGAACACTGAAAAAAGAAAATGGTTTAAAATTTTCAGAAATAATAAAGTTCATGGAAAAAAATAACAAAAATCACAAAGCCTAGCTATCTAAAGTTTCTATTAATAGGTAACCTGAAAATGATCATAATAAGCCATAACCAGCAAAAAATGCAAAACTGCAGAGGAATTTAAAAACTGTCCATGTG
>RJWT010002891.1:0-38656 GCA_004365215.1 Cuniculus paca
TTACAGGAAACAATTATTCAAATCCTTATCCAACTTGAGCTCTCAAACTAACATTGATCTTCTCTTTAAGCCAAACTTTCAAATATTATCTAAAATTCTAAACTCGCCCTCTGTGTTGTCTTACTGTTCACTCACTGTTCAGCATTTAATATCAGTGCTCCACTTAAACTTCTCTGGACAAAATCACTAAACTTGTCATGCCCCAAGATCCAATGTCCAATTTTCAGGTCTCATTTCATTTGAACTAACACCATTAAAATCTTGGCACTATCTTCTTTGGCTTCTAAAACACGTTCTCCTGTTTTTCTATCTCTGTAGATGTTCCTTCCTTTGTCACCTCCTCTAGTTCATCTTTCCCTGTCTGTAATTTAAAAGTGAAATTCCCAAGGCCTGATCCAAGGCCCAGTTTGCTTCGCATTCTTTCACTTTGCACATGACAATAGTATTCAATCATACTTATGACTTTGATTACCATCCGTGCAATTATAATTCTCAAATTTATCTCTTCAATTCAGACTTCTCAAAAATGCAAATTCAAACACCAGTTGGATAATGGACCTCCATTTAAAATTTGTTTCAATTTTACCTTAAATGCAATATGACCAAAATTCAATGCTTAGCTTTGTGCTTCTGATCTTGATGTAATAACCAGAACCAAATATGCACCACACCATTAACAAAATATTAGCAAATCAAATTCAGAAGTATATGAAAAGGCTAAAAATAATGACCAACAAGGCTTATTGTAAGAATGCAGTATTTTCCATATTAACAGGATTCATACAAAAACCATATGTCAATTGGCATAACAATGGTATTTAAACAAATTCGATACTCATTGATTAAATAAATTCTTAGCAGACTATAACCATACAGAAACCTCCTTAACATAATAAAAGATACCAACTTACATGATATATATGTAAAATCATCCCTAGTGGTGAAAAGGTAAATTCTTTTTTCCTAAGAATCTGTATAAGGTAGGGATGTCTATCTCACCACTTGTATGCTAGAAAATTCAGCTAGCACAATAGGATAAGCAAACAATAAGTGGATATGTAGAGAAGTAAAAAGGTAGATAAAGAGATGGATAGATACATACATATGTACATAGCAAACAGACTAGAAAGAAAAAGTATAACTTGTATTTAGTTGCAGATAATATATATGGGAATCAAAAAAAATCTACAACAAAGCCAGTAAATAAATAGGTATATTTATCAATATCACAGGATATAAGATTATTATAGAAAAATATGTTTCTATAAACTATCAACAAAATATACTATTTAAATTATATTTTTTAAGTTACTATTTTTACAAAGCATCAAAAATACTTAGGGACTGATTTAACAAAATGCACACAAAATATATACACTAAAATACAAAATATTGCTTAAAAATTTTAAAGAAGTCATGAATTAAAGAAGAAACATGATATGTTCATTGACCAGAAAACTCAACATTGGGATATGACTTATCTGCAAATTAGAGAGTCAATGTAATTCCAATAAAAAATCCAGGAATATGTCTGGGAAAAATTGAAAATCTGATTCTAAAATTTACATGGATATGCAAAATATTTACAATAGCTGAAATAGTTTTGAAAAAATCAGAACAAAAATGAAAGATTCATTACTTGATTTGAAGACATTATAAAATTTATAGTGAAGTGAAAATCAAAAAAAGAAATATTGCCATAAAACTAAACAAATAACTCAATAGGATGAAGAGTCCAGAAATCATAGGCTGAGTTTCTATAAAAGTTCCAGGACAATTCAGAAGAAAAGGATAATTATCTTAATAAATGGTACTAGAAAAATTGAATATTCAAATGGGGAAAACAATGAATCTTGACTCTCATACTGTATAAAAATTATCTCAAAGTAAACAACAGCCAAAACCAAATGATAAAACTATAAATCTACTAGAAGAAAAGATGGAGAAAAATCTTCACAAAAAATGGGGTAAGCAAAGTTATTTAGATAAGCTACAAAAAGCACAGCTCATTGAAAAATAGATAAATTGAACTTCATCAAAATTACAAACCTCTGATCAACAAATTGGTTCACTTAAAATACAAGGCAAGTCACAGATTGGGGTAATATTTTCAACACATATCTGACAATGGATTTTTACCTAAAGGTACAAAGAATTCTTAAAAGTAAATGATAGCACAAGTACAGGCAACGTTTTAAATGAACTCGAAGAAAAATTCAGGAAAAAAAGATATAAAAATGGATAAATTGAAATATGCTCAACCATACTAATTTTCAGGGAAATAAACATTAAAATTGCAATCAGTGAGATAGAATTACACACTCAAGGGACCAAGGATATAGCTCAGTGGCACAGCTCCTGCCTGGTAAGCGTGAGGTCATGTGCTCGATTCCCAGTACCAAAGGAAAAAAAAAAATTACACACTCGCTAGAATGGCTGGAGTAAGAAATTGACTATACCAAATGCAGTCAATTATGTGGTGCAAATAAAACTCTCATACACTGCTGGTCAGTGTGGAAATTTGCAAAACAAATTTTGACATTAATTTGGCAGGTTTATGTGCACATGAATACATATATAAAAATATATATATAACACCAATACATATTTATACATACATACATACATATATTTGTAAAAGTTAAATTATGTGCATGCGATTTAACCCAGAAACTCCACTACTAGGTATGTCTACCCTAGAAATATAAAAATACAGGCCGACACAAACACTTGTACCCAAATGTTCACTGTAGTTTTATCTATAATAGCCCCAAATTGAAAGCAGCCTAAATATCTATAAACATGTGAGTGGATAAACAAATTGTAGTATAGCAATAAAATAGAATACAACTCAGCAAACAAACAAACAGCAAACAAAATACTTACTGATATACATGATCACATGAGTGAATCTCCAAATTATTATGCTGAGCCAAAAATAGCCAGTCCCCAAAGACGACACATAATGTGATTCAATGTATTGATATTTTCGAGAATGCAAATCTTATAGCTCTGAGAAAGCAGGTCAATGATTTTCTGAGACCAGGGGATTGAAGAGAACACAAGGAAACCCTATCAGATGATGGGGAAATGTTACATCTTGTTTGGGGTGGTGACATACAAATTTATGCTTCAGTCAAAACTCACCAAAGTATACATTTAAAATAAGCGCATATCATTATGTATACATTTTCCCTTAGTAAAGTCGATTTTCTAAAAAAACAACACCTGATGTCTTTTTCCGCCCAAGCTTATACCCTTCAAATCAAGTCATTCAAGTTATTTGAAACCTTGGCATCATTCTTTCCTTCAGCACTTGTTATCATAAAATCATTGTTTTCTGTTTCAAATCTCTCAGTGTCCTTGACATATTTTCCTCCACTGCCATCTTTCCTGTCCTACAACCCATTATCTCTCATCAGATCTCCTGCGACATCTCAACAGCACTCTTGTGTTCTCCCAATGTACTTCTCATGCTACAACCAAACACACATCTGATCATGACAGCCACCTAAACACCGCACAGCCCTTCCTATCATCAAAAAGGCCAGACATGACCTAGACTCTGAACACTGCTCCAGTCCCTTGCAGTCATCTGCTATATGTTCATATTCCAGCCACAATGACTTTCAAAGAGATTATTTATTTCTCCCCTGTAAAGGGTCCTTCGCATTTGCTATGTTCTCAGCTCATAAACTCACCTCACCTGCATCCTTGGTGATCCTTCAGGTTTCTGCTTAAACGTCCCTCCACCAGAGAAGCTTTCCCTGCCAAATTCCCCTATAAGTTAGAGACCCCAGCACAGGCTCTCATAAAATTCATAGTTTCTCTTCATAGCACTTGCTCCCATTGGTATTGTATCATTATTTGAGTAATTTATGGTTCAACACCTACATCTGCTATTGGATTTAAGCTTCACAAAAACAGTAGCACTATCTTATTCATTAGCACTTCCCTAGTACCTACTTTTGAAAGGATCAACAAACATGACTAAATGAATTAATATAGCTTACAACAAAACACCAAGCAAGCCCATGGTGACAATAAAGTAAAGTGTCAACAATGACCTTCTCTAAGAGTGTGTAGCTTCTCTAATCACTGGCATTTTGCTTCTAAAATGAGTCCAAAGGGATACAGAACTCAGAATAGAATAAACATGCCTATAAAATGTAAATGTCTTTTCGTCATTAAGGACTTATTCACTGTAATCTCTATATTTTAAAATCTAAAAGACATGGACTCATTATCTGAGATGGGACATTGTGTATCCAAAAGAATAATAACTTAAATACATATAAACATACAAAATATACAATTTTTCACAAATTCACAATAATACTAAGAATTCACTGGTCACAATTGGAAATTGGTTGGGCATCAATCCATTACCTTGAAACTGAAAACAAAGAGGAGGAAATCAGATACTTAACATGTCTTTCTAGTAGTTCAGAGTAATCAAATAGTTAAGGAGAGGACGTTCTGTGTAGACGAATTCTTCTAATAAATACAGAATCAGTTCTATGACAGTAGCAGTCAAATTAGCTTACTACCTTTACAGCCTTGTTTTACTTTATGTCTCAAAACATTTCAAACAGCATTTCCTTTAAGGCAAAGTCAGAGATATCTTTCATACTTCAAAGGTTTTATTGGTCAATAGATCAACAGGCTGAAGCATGGCTGAAGACAGACTCAACATCTAGGAAAGTCGAAAGATATTTTCTGAAGGGTGTTGAAGGCCAGCACAAAGAATTTGCGCTTAATTTGGTAGATGGTGGAGAACCACAGATTTTCTTAGTGATGGTGTGACATTGCCAGAGCTGTGTTTTATAAAAATAAATCTGGCAACATATATTAAAATAGACTGTAGAATAGAGGGACTGGAGGTGGGGGAAGAGTTGTGAAGTTACTGCAATATTTAAGGAAGCTGTCATAATGGCCTAAAGTGGGGTAATAGAATTGAGACAGTTTCAGAAGCCAGTGGAAGCCTCAAGGGAAGTATAATTAGATAAAGGCTAACAGCCAGACTTAAAAAAGAAACATATAAATGTACAAAATGATACCCACAGTGTGACGACTGATACATGATTTGTGATAATAATGATAACAATGACTGTCAGGATTCAGTTCACAAGCTCTAAGCAGTTAAAATTTCACAATATTCTGTTGGTAAAATAAAACGCTAAATGATTAAGTAGCATTATTGAATAAGAACCTAATCAAGTAATACAAACCACTTGAGTACATAAAAGAGAAAGACTATAATATATGTGACTGTAGATTTGAAATCTCAGAATTGCGAGGCAATAGGGAGGAGACCACTACCATACATAAGCCAGAGAGAGAAAAAGAAGTATAACTCAAGCCAAGGACAGGGCCACCTAGTGCAAGGTGAAACTATAACAAGCCAGTACGTTTGGGAGTGGAGGATGTCAGGATACAGAGCCAGAGCCAGAGATGAATTCTAAGACTGAGATGAAAAGGAAGAAATAATCTGAAATCTCTCTCCTGCCAATCTCTTACCAGTGCCCCACACTAAAAAAGACCAGCTGGAATACAGCTGATAGAGGCACCAGAGAAAGGTGAACTTCAAGGATCAGGCTCCCTTCAACAGAGGACAAATCAAACGGTGGGAGAGAAAATAAATGTAAGCATACAGCTCTGTGGCCAGAACTACAAGGAGTTTTAAGATGAAAGGCTTTGTATTTTCAACATTGAGATTAAAGAGATAGAAGTATAAAATCAAGCAAATCAAGTAAAAGTTCTGTAATCTTACATTTGAAAAGAAATTTGAAATCTCAGTTTAAACACATAAAAAAGCTAAATGCAAAGACAAGCAGAAGCAATGAACTCTCCTGGCACTCAGATTATGACCTCTAAATAACATACCCCACTGAAATGAAGCAAGGAATGATTCCTTCTAGATAAGGATCAAAATGAACCTGGGATATCACACATTTTTGTGCTAGAAAGCAAGAACATTATCAAAGACACTAGGTTGTGACAAAAGACACTATAACCAGTATGCAGGATCTCCCACTTAACTAAAATGGGATAATTCACATTGAAAAGGATAATTACTGCAATGAATTGGAACATGCTAAAAATATAATAATGTAAAAATAATCAAACTTGAATCTAATCATGCTTCCATATCAAATTACCAGTTTATATAAAGTACAAAACTAAACTAACAAGTTAAATGACAACATGAGAAAGCAATCAGTCAAATCCAAAATGTGGAACATTCTACACAGCACTAAAAACAAATGACACAGTGTCACTAACAAATCAATAATTTATAAGTAGAAAAAAAAGACTTAAGGAACATATCAATCAACCATAATGTGTGAACATTTTTGGGATACTGATTCAGACAAGCCAACTGTAAAATGAATTTTTGAGACAATTTAGGCAATGTGAATATGGATTAGGTTTTAGGTGATATTTAGGAATTATGTTTATTTTGCTAGAATGAAAAAAATGTAAGATTTTCTAAAATTAAAAAATAAATAAAGGGTCTTGAGATGAATTCATAGATACTCAGTTCTGAAGATCTGTGGCTGATCTTAAGAAGGGGTTCTCAAAGCCGATTATCAGAATCACCAAAGTATCTTTTAAAATTCAGATCCCGTACCTTAATATACAGCCCTGAACCTGGAAATTCTAACCCTGATTCAGGGTGACTCCAAACATTTCCTTTGACTGCCCTGGAAGTTCCTTTAGTTTTGAGAATCACACTACTGTGAAGTCAGTAGAGGTAGGCCCCACTTTAAGCTGAGTCATTTTACTTATACCACTCTATCTATACAGTTTAGCAGCTCCAAACCAGGAAACTTGCCCCAAAACACCAGGTTCACCACCAGCTCTTACCAAAGTGACCATCTCTTCGTGAAAGCTCATTTCAATGTGGCAAAGCACCAAAAATAATGTTTACATTTATGATAAACCTCTTTAAGAACTCTGGATAAGCATGGAAGCACTCTGGATATGCTGTTCTTAATTTTCTTGCAACACTCATGTGAGGCATTTGTATCACTCACTATCTGTATTTTACAGATTACAACAGATTCAGAAAACTAAATAAGTGTGCTTTGATTACATTCATCTCATGGCAAACAGGTAAGGCTTAAATCAGAATCTGTCAGATTCTAAAGACCACATTCTTTGTATGATACTAGGTAGCTTCCTAGGAAGAAGCATTTAAAAATGTCCCTGCTGCATGCATTGCTTCCCTGATGCCTACATGCAGGATTTATTCTTCCCAATCAGCTTCTATAGGGTGGCGGGCAAAGCAGAAGACCCAACAAAGCACAGAACGATAGCTAATATCTGAGTACATAGGAGAAAATTGACAGCAAAAAGCATGAATTAAGGTTCAATAATAACTGTATTATCAATATTAATCCCATGATTTTAAAAGAACTCCTTCTCCGCTGATAAACTGCAATCATTTACTCATAAATAATGTGTGTGAATGTCTGTAAGTATGTCAAAATTTCATGCATCATGTATTTCACAGCAGAAACTCAGTTAAGTCAACATTTTCATATTTTGACATTCTTAATAAGTCTATAGATTCAAAGGTATAAGCCAAAAGTTATTATCCTTGCAGAGAAGGTATAAATAAGGCTTAACACTTTTATTTACCATTCTCTGCTGAAGCTATTAGCTAATAGCTTTACTTTATGAAAAGATATTCATTTCCTTTCAAATGCTTTCTCACATTAAGGCGAAAGTATATGGTATCGTAGAGAAACTAAAGTGCAGGGCATAAAGCCAACCTCTTGCTTTTTAGTATAATTTTAACCATCACTTCATTATGCACTGAAAAATATATATGTCAATTAAATATTCAAAATAACAAAAAGTTAAATTCCCAAACACTTGTACTAAAGTACTAAAAATTTCATTTCTCATCCTCATCCAGACATGCCACAAAACAGCTTGAGAAAAACTAACCTTCTCAGTAAGTCTAAATTGCACACAGTAGGGGATTTAATTCCCAGGCCACAGGAAGCTAAACCCATGAGTGAATCAATCTGAAGACTGCCCTTGGCAGTCACATTGTGAACTGAGCTATTTTCCCCTGTGCCAGAACGTTGGTAGAGAGTCTTTTCCTGCTTTAGTTTGCCCTAGTAAACTAATATAAGAGCTAAGAGTAATTTTTCTGAATTTGAACCACTGTTGTAACCAATCAAGATAATTTTGAAACTCCCTAATCTCCCAGTCTTCTCTCAGCAGGAGAATCTGTAATGATACGGCAGAATTTTTTGTTTGAAAGAGGAATTAGAAGAGTTCTTAATTGCTTAAGCATGCATCAGCCAACTCCTCTCAGTAAAAGGGTTGCATGAAGAATCGAGTTATCATAACTGAAAATATTCATGAATCCAGTGACTTCCAATGACTTCTAAATGTTAGTCCCATTCCAACTAGGTGCTGTGTTAAAAGTCTTTGTAATCAACCTTTGTTGATTGGTTACAGTAGTCAATAGTGCAAAGCAAATCAATTGCAAAATGAAATAGGAAATCTTGTAAAAAATTCAGGATTATATAAAATCAATGAAAGTAGCATTGAAAAGGCGTGAGCTTTGGGACAATTAGACCAAGTAAAAACCACAGACAACACAAAGATTTTAGAGAAAAACAGTTTCTTAAAATTGTTTTGATTTTTAAGATGAAGTCCCCAATCAAATGTTTTTAATCATTTATCTTGCAAAGTTCATCCCTATTGTAAGTAAAATCACATGTAAAGGCCATATTCCTGATTTAGGGACCAAAAAATAACAACAGCTTCTTTCCTACGTCACTGTCTCAGTTATTTGTCTGTAAGCACATTGGTTTAATGTGTTTTATTACTCCAAGGTCCTAATTTTCTTAAAATAATAATTTCACTCATAGAATCTTAGGCAATAAGTTTCCTATCATTTTCATTTCTGTGCTTTTTCAACCTAGCCTTTAAAGGGAAAATTGATTGATCCCAGCCACTGTGAGTTTGCAGTGGAAGTAAATTTGTTGCATGTGTATTATTTCTTGCCGTAACACTGCTATAATTTAACATTTCCTCCCTTTATTCTTTGTTTCTCGACATCTGTTAGTTATGTTTAATTATGTTTTCCTCCCTAAACCTATATAGCTCTGAACTCTTAAATGCAAAAGACTAATCTGAACAGTATGAACTTAATTTTTAACTCTAATAATAACATTTTTCAAATAAAGAACAGTACTTTAAAGCATGCCATTTATTTTGAATTCTGCAGTCATGGAAAGAAAAATAAGAACAAAGTAGAAACCATTATGCACCACCGACCAGTCTTCATTGTCTATGGCATGGTGCAAACAGCTTTCTGTGAGACACAGCAAATCCATCCAAAGTCTGGAGTTTGGATCAGTTTCTTGTCAAGTTAAAAGAAGTGGCAAAAGACACCGGTGTTTCTCAGAGAGTGAAGTCAGGACACTCATTCCATGACAAAGTGATTGGACAAATTTGGGATCCACATGCTAAAGAAAATGCCCTTCTGGTCCCTCACTACCATTCATTCCATTATCTCTACTCAGGTTATATATTTAAAAGTTACTTTTACCACATGTTGCTCCTTTCAACTCTTTCTTCCCCCTCTTAAATTCTTCCTATTCATTCAATCTTTCATTCATTCACTCCTCAAGTGTTTACTGAGCCCTTTTGCATGGTCTTATGCTCAGGTAGGGACCCAATAAGACAGACCTGAATCAGAAAGTTCCAGATCTATTAGAAGTTTCAGACAACAACTAATAAAACCATTTTGATAAAAAATAATGAATGCGCATTACAGAGGTACTTGGAAGGAGACTCACACAGTCGGAACTTCAGAGAAGGACAGTCCAAAGAGATGGCATTTCAGCTACAAAGCGAAGGTCAGAAAGGACATCACATGACAAGCGGCAGAGGAAAAGTGTTCTGAATACAGGAAAGAGCTGGGTCCTCTAAGGAACTTCTAGGACTCGAATGAACGTGTAAGACAAGATGAGTCCTACATGTTTATTGGGGAAAGTGGGACATCCAGCATGATATGTCCCCAAACTCACATTTCCAAAGGAAGGCCCTTGTTATAACCACAGTTGAGATAACAAAATTAATTCCATAAATCCCTACCAACTTTTAAAGAAGCAATTAACAAGATAGATTAGCACTTTGTACTGTTTTTATCTTACTTCTCTTTTTTAAAATTCACACTCAGTAATAACACAATCATCAAAAAGTAAGTATTACTTCCTAATGTTATAAAGTATTAAAGCCTCTTTGCAGTGTATACTAGGTGACTCATCAGGACAGTGGCCTTTCCAGAAGTTTTCACTGGCTAAGATGTGTTTCCAAAACAAGTAGTAGATGCAGTTCTGAGGCATGTGGACTTTAGTATCTAGAATATTCGACAACCTCCTAGTGTATATTATCCATGTGACTTGAGTGTCACCTCCATTCATCCTTACAGGGTTATTCCTCAGCAACCTGATCCAAAAGGTAAGTTATGAAGATTAAATGAAATAATACATGTATTTTGTATTTTAATACAGAACCTAGTACATGAAAGTATTAACCAAGCTTTAGCTATTGTAATTATGCTTTTATTTTATTATAATACAGTCACTCTATTAACAATTTAACTTGTGAACAAATCTAGAGCTTGTTAAGTACATTCGTGCTCAGAAAGTTTTCTTGAAAAAAATGAGAGGAATCACTAGAAGGAGGGGAGAGAAAATACTTATAATGCTGCGTAAAGTTGCTCAACACTTCACAGATCAATTCAAAATATAGTCACATCTTGCTACAGATCCAATCTTCTTAAAGTATCACCCCAACTTGATAAACCACTATTCCATAAATTCTAATGATCCTGATATAACCTTAGAATCTGCTATGATTCAATGAAGAAAGTGTGAGAACCAAATAGGATTATTTCAAGAATGAACAAAAACATTTTGCTATCAAAGGAAAATGTGGCCAAGATGGAGCTGGAATTGTAGGAAAATCAAAACAATTTTGAAGAGAAGAATAAAATTAAAACAATATTATTCAGTTTGCTAATATAATATTCTAGAATATTAGAACTAACAGAATAATTTCCATGACCTTTCCTAATGTGCAAACTGATAGGCATTTTCTTACTTTTGAAAACAGAAATTTAAGCTTATAAGTATGAAATGTGGGCAAGGCACATATCTTCTGAAGGAATGAACTATTTCATCTAAGTGAAGAGTCTATCCAAATTTCAGCTAGCTGGGAAACAGTCTGGTACTTTTACAAAGACCTTTTAACAGGCTAACATTTCTGTAGACTTCATAAACAATTTTAAAAATATAAGTAATGCATGGCCAACAGATAAATTTAACATAATGAAAATTTAAAAGACAAGTAATTTTCATATTTATCTGATTATTAGTAATATCTTTTATACTTTTTTTAATGTTTCAGAGTTCATTTATTTGGAATTAGAGATGTTAAGCCTTAGTTTGTGTACTTATCCAGTTTTCTTTTATATACATATTTTTATTGGTGTACGTTTTCAATGCCTAGTAACTACAATCAGTTTGGGGCATGGTTACATGTTTGTATCACATCTTAGCCATTTTTACTTCTACTTCC
This sequence comes from Cuniculus paca, assembly GCA_004365215.1. NCBI lineage: Eukaryota > Metazoa > Chordata > Mammalia > Rodentia > Cuniculidae > Cuniculus > Cuniculus paca. The sequence goes on from RJWT010002891.1 coordinate 11,617, forward strand.
CATTCTCTCCTCTCTCCCAATCCCAGATCCTCTTCCCATCTCCACAAAGTCTACCATCCATTTTTAAAAGCGGTTACTCAGTAAATTAACAAGATGGAAATATTTGCAGACAATAACTTTTTTTTTTTTTTTGCGGCAACAAGAATTGAACTCATGACCTCACGCTTGCCAGGCAGGTGCTTAGGCCACTGAGCTAGATCCCCAGCCCTTCAGAAAATAACATTTAAACTTTTTAAAATGGGAAAAAAATTATAGAAGAAATGTAAGAATGACGTTTTCCACAGACAAATATGAACATGACATAAAACTTAATTACTCCTATTCTAGATATTCATTTAAGCAACTCCACAGAAACCTCTAACTTAAAATATTACAAAAACACTGCCTTTTAGGCATTGTCTGAGCTACTATAGATGTTTAAAAAGGATAAAACTAAAATTTGAATATTCATAATAATGACTTTTTACTAATTCCAATGGATCTCTCCCCACCAGTCTCCCTAAATGCAACTTTGTTCTGCTGTTCAGGGTGGGACTGGACCAGAGAAATAGGTAAGAAAAAAACCACTTAGAGTTGAGAGATAAAGAATTAATGAGTACTTTTTTAATGAAACAAGCATGAAACTGTTAAATGCAGTTGGACAGAAAGATTATACTTAAATTCATGTATCATTATTGTTCTTATTCTTCAGAATAATGTAAATATGATAAGATAGGTCATTTTTGCTACTTGACTTGACATAAAGAGGTATCTTTCTATGGCAAATAATAGAGGAAATACCCAACATAGACATCTTGTCTCTTATTAGTTCAATAGATAGTAATTTCTAGAGATTGAGGATTGACTTTTTCACTTTCAGTGTGTACACTGTAGGTGTTTTACAAAAGTTCATCAAATTCAATTGGAAAAACTAAGATTTTTCCCTAATTTTAGAGTATTCAATGTAAAAATCACTAAGATAAACTTAGACAAGAGCAATGAATTCTGAAATAACTCAATAAATTATGAAATATTTCCACTAATACATGCATAAGTATGGGTATCTAATTTTTTAAAAGTTTAGTCATTAAAAGAGAAAAATAATACACAAGTGAGAATTTTCAAAGGAGTGTTGTAATATATGTAACTTGCCAGAATTGGAGTTATCATATTTAATATAAAGAGCTTTCACCAAATTTGGATTTAGTGAATGCAGTTGAAACGAGCAAATCCAATACACTGCAAGCAGTGCAACTCATAATTTGCTCCATAGACATGATTTACCCTTAAAAGCCAGAGCCTTTCTGATAGCTCATCTGATGGCAGAATTGATTACGTTACATTCATTCTACCTCCACAAAGAAAACTAGCATCCATAATAGTACCATTCAATTGTGTGTTATAAAGCACAAACCAGCAGAACTTTGATAACATGAAATGTGGTGGTATTTTTAATATAAATTTAGTAGGTTGTAGTAAGCCAAAGACTTCTGTCTCTTTCCACTAAAAGCATATATACTTTTTATTCTAACCTCTCAAATTCTAGGACCCACAATCAGTAAGAAAACTTACCCAGAACTAGAGAAATGTGTCAACCTCTGTTGTACACTTTGAGACTCAACTCACCATTTCCATGAATGTGTGTGCACCAGCAATGTACATTTCTACAAAGAGTACGTTTATGGTTCATTTAACATGCAGATTTGTTGGCACATGAGAATGTACTGAACATTCACACTACCTCCTCCCACAGCAATGCACCACCAAGTCATATGACTCAAATTGAAAGTGCCATGAGTTCCAGCTCTCTTTTTAAGCATTTCACTCCTACCAGGCGTGGTGGCACACGTCTGTAATCCCAGCACTTGCAGGATTGTTGCAAGTTCGAGACCAGCCTGGGCTACCAAGTGAGCTCAACGCCAGCCTGAATGGCAAAGTGAGACCCTGTCTCAAAAAAAGAAAAAGAAAAAAGAAAAAAAATTTCACTCCTGAAAAAATTCCCCATTATATATAAACAATTTGTTAAGTATTTTCAATCTAAGAAGGTTCAGATCTTTCTGGAAAAGTAAATAGTAGCATATTAGCTTGACAGAATGTATACAAGAATTAGATCACAGGGTAAAAGTCACAGAAAATATAATGCAAAGACGATAGCCTTTAAGGTCACTTAGACTTCCAAGTTGAGACTTCAGTTCTGATTAAAAACCAGCTCTGTGATCTTGGATAATTTAAACTTCCAAGCCTTGATACCCTCATCTAAGAGATGGGAGTAAAAGTAGAACTATTGTGAGTGCTGGCATTCACACACATACATAGCACATACTCAAATCTTTAACACAAGGTTACAAGTTAGTCGATTCAATGTAGCTGTAAAAGCTTACTAATGACATCTCCACAGCCCCAGTTTCCACATTGTATAGACATTGTCTGCTCTTTCCTTGTCTTTTTCTTATAGTAGAGATCATTAAAGGCATAATTTATGTCAGGAACTATGTTATAGTCAAGGTTATAACCTCAGGATCTAGCACAATGCTAAGAATATAGTAGAGACTTACCAATTACAAACTTACATTTGGTAATAGCAGTCGACTTTCTCTTTGTCTCCCTCTCCTCTCTCTCCCTCCCCCTCTCTTTCTCTAAATACACATATACATACATTCATATATTTACATGTATATTAAAAAGTAAATCAAACATAAAACAAGAAGTGTTCATTCTTACCCTATTAACTTTTCTCCTAAATTTTTAACTTATGTAGATGAAGACTTATTCGACTATGACAATTGGCTGTTGATTTCTATTAAAGTTTGAAATTTAAAATTCTTCCATTGTGTTACCATCTTTAGGTTTAACTGGGTCCTTTCCTAAAATTTAATTTGCTTTACTATTTTTTAAGTGACACAGAATTATAGGCCCTGAGGATCAGGTGAGTGTTTTTATTCCAAATGCAATAATTTTCTGTATAAAAATTTAAATAACTGAGTTTTGCCTAGAAGCAGTCTTCTCCATTTATAATTCTTGCTGAAAAGTAATGAAAATATTTTTGGAAGATTGTAAAAAGATAAGAATATTTCAAGTCTAAGTTTGTGCTATTTGCTCAACTCATTTCATTTCTAAAATGGGGATATTACTGTTTTAAAACCTCACCAAGAATACAGCAGACAGTTAGAAAAAATCAGATTATTTCTCTACTCTTTTTCTCTCCTCCAGAGTGGTACTTCAATCCCAATCAGAAGTACAAGTTGAGCAGCCCTCGTGCAAAAATCTAAAATCTAAAATGCTTCAAAATGCAAAACTTTCTGTGCACCAACATAATGTCCAAGTGGAAAATTCCAAATCTGACTTCCTGTGACAGGTCACAGTCAAAACACAGGCACAATAAGAATATTTTATAAGATTACTTTCAGGTGTGGAGAAAACATAAATAAATTTCATGTTTAGACTTGATGCCTTTCCCCAAGATACCTCATTATGTATATACACAAATTCTAAAATCGAAAAACCTCTGAAATCCAAAACCCTTCTAGTCCCAAGATTTGAAAGAAGGGATACCTGACCTGCCTACACATCTCTCCACAAAATGTGCCAGAAACGGGGGGCACTGGAGGATGTTCAACCCCCAGTTTTAACTTTTCTGAAGCCTTCAGTGCAGAGTTTCAAAGTGCTTTGTTCCAACGATCTTTGCTCAAAAGATAAATCATGTAATATCTTCCTCCCCACCCATTCCTTCCTCCTTCTAAAATATCTCTCTTTTTGTTTTGTTTTATGTTGTTGTTGTTTTGGTTTGGTTTGGTTTTGGTTTTGGTTTTAGTGTATATAATTGAGCCTTTTCAGCCAAAAGCTTGAATATTTTCTGCACACATCACTTCCTGGAGAGTCAAATCAGTTAGCAAGATGCAAAGCCTTTACATGCCCCACAGGGACCCAGAACCTGTGTTTTCCCACATACTCCAGGTGATGCTGATACAAGAGATACTGCTCCACTCCTTCGATGTGGAGCCCAACTAGACGGATTTTCTTCACACCTTTGCATTTGCATAGACAGACTGAAGACTGTCAGTCATCTAACTGATCCTAGGGCCAGAATTTGAATAACTTATTATTTAAGCACCGTACTGGCATCACACATTTCCATTTCATAATAACTAATATTGGGGGGGCATAAAACACTCTTCTCTTGGAATTTTGACTGTATCACTATAAATTCTAAAATTTTATTTGTAATACACATATACCAAGGCAAAAGAAAAACTCTCTCTTTAATGAAGAAAAGCATTGTAATGGCCAATAGCTCTACTTACCTGAAATTCAGCTTTCAGCTCACCTTCCCTATTTAATCAAGAAGAAAGTCAAAACAGGAAATACGCATAGCTCATTGTAATTAACAATAGCGATGATAACAAAAGCAACATTTATTTTGTCCTTTTGACACTGGCATTGTCAGTCATGCGTATTATTTAATTCTCACAATAGGCTCCATCTCATTGGTAAAGAAATAGAGGCAATAAGATGCTAAGAAACATTCCCAATGTTTTATATGATAACAAGTGGCAGAGTTGGAACTCCATCTTCACTGTCTGACCACCAAACCTACAAATTCTAATTGCTTTGCTATGCTGTACAGCCCAGATTTGGTGGAGAGTAGGGAAAGTAATAAGTTCTCATAATTTCTTGATTATGAGCTATCCACTACAGTTTGGATGCCGAATGCAGAGTACCTTAAGCACCTTGCACACCTATTAAAGATGTCTGATTTTCCTTTTTGTACAAGAAAAAGATTATAAAATGTAATGAGTACACCAGATCTTGGGGCAAACTTCATGGTCAGTATCACTCATAATACTGTGAGCAGTGCAGCATGGTACTATCTTGAATAATGGCATCATGAAGGCAACAGCATCAGAAAGAAAAGATAAATATAATACTTCTGTACTACAGTGTGACCATTTAAAGATATTTCATACCTGATGTTCCTATAGTCTGTGTGACTCTGACTTACTTTAGCTTCAAATCCCCTGCCTTCTTATTCTGGTGTTATTGTACTCAAAATGACTTTGATGAAGTGTCAGGAGTCTCCCACTGCCAGGTTCTGAAAATTCCCCTCTCCATCTTCTTTTCTTGAACACCCAGGACCCTTGAACTCGACCAGGGTTTAGACTTACCTCTAACATTGTCATTCCTCAAAAATGGATCTTGATTTGGCAAAGTGGGGCACTAGCTTCATGCTCAGACAGTCAGGGTCAAGTTACTCCTGCTAATTGTCCTTACACCACATCCTTGTGACCTAGTTTTGAAAACCAGATTTGGGCCTTGAACTGGAGACCCAGTCTTCACTTATCACTTGGAGATGAAAAAATGTTTCTTGTTTATACACTTTTGTAATTGATTTCGTGATGTCATGGTCCACTAGAATTAGGACTTTGACTTATTCTGCAAATCCCATCTCAGAACTTCTTAGCCCAACTTTATTGTTTCTTTTCTTTAGAATTCTAAATGCCACCTGCTTGCTTTGGAATTGGTCATCGCTGAACTCTCATTACCCATCAACACATGCTCATTAGACTTTGCTGCACCTAGATGACCCCAGTGGCTGTATTCAGCTGTTAGTGCCTACTCAGGTTACCACCATCATGCAGCCAGTCTCATTCCATAACCTTGCCCTGTTCCTGATACCCAACTCATCCCTACAGTTACAGGATTTCCAGATCCACATCTTTGTTCATAACATCATAGTTATAGTAACTAAGCTACGCCCTCAGATCTAAACTAGATGCTAGAATTTCAATTACTTCTGCTAGATATTTTACTCAAACTTCAAGCCAGAATATTGCCTTTTCTACTTAGATGATCCAGAAAGGGGTGAAGATTAGAAAATGAACAGAAACAGGAACCCTAGTTCTCTTTCACAATGTATCTATTATTTGAATACATTATATATTCTACTCCTACATATTTTCTCAGGAAATGAAAGACTTGCAATTCTCACACCTATCAAAACACTTAATTGCATCAATTTCTCCACATCTTTCTCCTTCATACCTACAATGAATATTAAATTTAAGTAGCGATAACTCAGAAGGAAATCAGAAACAAAATTAAAGTCTCAAAATCCATGTGTAATAAATTTTAATTTCAGCATCCACATGGACTAAAAGCATGCTCACTGTGAAGTACTTTTCCAATCTTCTGCCATCATGGAGGGCTATATCCCAGTCAAGCAAAGACCCTGACCAGACTAACACACTGTCTAACAATCAGTAATTACACTGAGACTTCACAAAAAGAAACCCTACCGCAATGCAGCCAGTGCTTTTAGAACTTCCCAGAAGCTGAGCAAGAGACCTCAGTATAAACCATTTTATCCTACCAGCATGGGTAGTGTCAGTGCTCAGCCTCACATATGGACTGGGAAATATCCAAGATAACCCAAGGGTGCAACAACAAGAAAAGTCTCAGTGATTCAAGCTAATTTACACACAACACTAACTACTCCCGGGATAAGCAACACTTTTCAAATTGCAGATTAAGATCCAGAGGATTGGAAAATGTGACCCATTAAGGTTCTCTTCCCCGGTGAGTGTACTAAAATTAGCATAGTAATCCTTTACTGAAATTTTTTTTCTTTTCAATAGAATGAAAGAGAAAATTTTAGAATGTACTGCAAACAAATAGTAAGTTTAAGAATATTAGATGAAACCTTTTTACCAGATAGAAATGGATGAGCTAGGTAGATAGATAGATAGAGCTGTGATCAAAAAATATGATGAATGTTTTATTTTTTTAAAAAAAAAGTATTGTAGTAAAAGACATACTGCCACTAATTTCGTCAAAATGCTCCTTTTGCTTTACACACACTCCACTGTTCTGGCCATTTTCTAAAGCAGGTGGGAAATCCTCTTTCATAACTACCATATACTTAGTTGTCTTGAGTTGATTCAAAATGTTTACCTTTCATGGTTATTTTGACTTTGGATTAGAACCAGAAGTTGCATGTGCCAAATCCAATGAATAATACAGATGAAGGCACACTGTAATGGTTTTATTTAACAGAAATTATTGTAAATGTTCAGAATTAAATCAGAGCGCCAAGGTAGCCAAGACAACATAACTAAAGACACTCTTCAAAAAGTAGGGTGAATGATGGGATAACTGTTTGAAGCAAGGGGGAGTATTCTGAAGGTGACTAATGGCAATATTTCTTTTACTGTAATAAAAGTTTTATATCACCCTTTTTTTAATCATTCCTCATACAAACAGCTATTTACTGGCACCTACCAAAGGTTGGGTACTTCTCTAGACACTGATATAGGCACTTGGCTGTATCAGTCACAATGACAGATAAAAGTCCCTGCTCTCTAGATGGCTCGTGATCTAGATAGCAATGTAAAATGTTTTCCTTGGTGTAAGCCATGGTTGGAAAACTATCTTGAAAGTCCTTGCTTAAAGAAATGCTCATGCACTCTCTCTGCTGACCCATCACGGAGAGAACATTAATTGCCCTTCCCCAGGGGAAGAACTGGGAGACGTGAAGTGGAAAGAAGAGTCCACATCATTCCCCTCCCCTCCTTTCAAGCCAATCATCAAGAGTAAGCATGGCTTCTGAGAGCCATCCTGTCTTGGCTTCGTTTTCCATAACCTTCCATTTTAACTTTTTCCACAATTCTAACAGATAAAACCATTGGAATGGAATGAAAATACAAGCGCTTAGTGGATATTTTCTAGTAGTGCAACAGAAGGAGAAGTTTCACTTTGATTTATAACAAATGTTCACTGCTAGTAATGGGCAAACCACTGAACTTGTGATAGCCTATTCTCTTAGGCAAATCAAACTACACATCCACATATAGCGTCCCTAAATCTTTTCAGAGATAGCCTAAAAGTATTAACTAATGCCCAACTTGATACTTCTCAAAGTAATGATTTGCTCACTTAATCTATAGCAACTGTAGCTCACAGAGTGCATCTCTAGCATGAGCTCAACACTGTGCTTTGTACGTTATCTCTACTCTTCAAAACGACCCTGTGAGGAAGGGTATATTATATGTATTTTGTAAAAAAAAAAAAAAAAAAAAAGACATCAAAACTTATGGAGGTTAAATAATTTTTCCAGGATCACTCAGCTAGCAAGTGGTAGAGCTGAAATTATAACAAATGCCATGTAGCTCCACAAATTTACTAAATTGTAAATTCATTCATGAAGTGCAAGTTTATTATGTAGGAAAAAATTGTAAACTATTGTTGGAAAATTTATAAACCTTGCTCCCCCTTGTTTGCTCTTAATCATTCCTTAATATTTTAATGGTCATTAAAAGACTATAAATAAATAGACTATTAAATTCAAAGCTGAAGCTTTACCACAGGTACTTTCTCCTGTCTTCATTCCAGTAGGTTTAAATGTGTGGTTGCTGAAAACATTTTGCATTTACTGCATTAAATCTTTACAATACTCATCAGAATAAAGGAAGGATAAAAGGATAGATTGAGTCTCAACCTCTAGCCCCACTGCTTATTAGCTTTGTAGCCCTGGGCAAATTCTGCCTCACTTTCCTCCTCTATAAAATGGGAATAATGATAGCACTTGTGGGATTGTTTTGAAGACTAAGTGGAATATTATATGAAATCTACTTAGTGTGTACACTAAATAAAACTGTTTCTGTTATTGTTATGATTATTGTTTCCTAAGAAGCACTAGCTCACCCCTTAGAGTTTGTTCAGAAAAAAATCAAAAGGCAAAAAGTAAGTTCACCAAGGGAGTGGAGGAAGAAAGAAGCCCCATAAGGACGGAGAACCATATCTAGTGCATCATCTGTCCCTTCATTCCTCAACTGCTAGACTTGCTGATAAATTCTGCACTGCAAATGTTATTGCCTAACTGGTGCTGTTTTCGGAAAGCATTACACTTCATAAATTATTTGAAAAGGAACCATTTTGCTTTTATGCTGATATATGAAATTATTTTTGCTTTTCAAAACACAACCACCATATATTTATTTACTGAACAAAGGTCAGTTTTTGTGGAAAAGAGAAATCATGGCCTTTGTTAAAAGAGAATTCAAACCAATTTTGCAGCATAGGTCTCCTTGTTGTTTTAAACAGCTATTTCAAATATTGGCCAAATGAAAAGGTCAAGTGTACATCAATATAAAAGAACATAGAGGTTCTCATTATCCTTTAGTCTATTCTATCTGTTAGTGAGGCAAAAGTATGTTTAAAGAACACCTCCCTATAATCAATTTCTTTACTTACAAATGTCACTCTAAAGGGACATTACAGTTGATTAATTTTTGTCCCTTTTTCTCATATGCAAATACAAGATAAAATGTGTACTTCTGGTAGATTTCATTTCTGCTCATTAAAGTGCAGATTTTTCTACATATTTACTGGCTCCAGCTAGAAAACCAAAATGATTTTTTGAGCTATATTCCTTAAATATATTGACCTTTTCTCTAAAATATTTAAGTGAACAATTAAACATCTGAATGTAGAAGGTAGAAAGCACCATAATTCCCTTTGTCAAAAAGAAAACACGTTAAATATGTTACACATACAAATATACTCAATTAACATTTTAATTAAGGGTAACAAACAGTAATTAAGCAGATGACATTTTCATTAATTTGCTCAACTGTAAATAGCCTGATGGAAATGATTGCTAAATCTGATTCCAGTTAAATATTTCTCCCTATAGAAACACCAACCTCAAACTACCCATAATCAGAAACCTTTCCCTTTCATGAACTTACATAGCCATAATGTTACACATGTAAATAAGTTTTCCAAGTTAATTTTGTCATTGTTATGAATCTTAGTCTTATCATGTAGTATATAAGCAATAGTATAGCATAACTGTGTGTTTCAGGGCACTTGTATATACTTATGCAAAAATATAGCACTAAAATACTTAAATCTTAATTTAATAATTAAAGACTTGTGCCTCATCACTAAGTCCAAAAAAAAAATTGCCAACCTTAGCAACCCAATTCCATGGTATCCAGGTTTTATATTATCATGGATCAGTAATACAAGTCTCTGATTTTGCCACACACCAGGCTACTTAATTGTATCAAGGTGTATTATTAATTTCTTAAAGCAAAGTTAGATATAATTCCCTTTCTTTTTTAAAACTAACAATGGCTATTCCACTCTTTGAAGCTGAGTAAAAAGAAAGGATGAAAAATGGTGGCCTAAGACATTATGTTACTGAGTTATCAAGAACATATTGATATTGTTATACAATATCAATTGTGTAACAATTGTTCTATTTAAGAACAAGCCCCGCTTTGAGAGTTGCCAGATCTAGCAGAAAACACGTGCACGCACACGCACACACAGACACACACACACAAATTTATGTTTTTGGTTTTCCCATAAACCATGAAACATACTTTTACTAAAGGACTAATCATAGTTTACTGGAAATTTAATTGGCATCCTACATTTTCTCTGTCAAATCTACTTAAAGGAGCACGGTCACCTGGAGAACATTCTCTAGGTCTCTGATGCAGAGTGGCAAATAGCAGAGAGGAAGACTCTCATGGCAGGAGATGCTCTGGGCCTCTCCAGGGCCTTGAGAGGGCATAAGAATGGTTCCCAGGCAGTCTCAAGACGGCATGTCTGGAAGACAAACTGCTGCTAACTGTTGGAAGTGCAAGTCATATGTGGAGTTTAAAACTCATTGATCTGTTGCTTGAGTGCTTTTTAAATTGTAATAGATAGGTCTCAGAGGATCCTGAGTTTCTCAGTCATGCTCTACCCTCGGGAATAATGCAGAAATGGTGTGCAGGACCTTGGAAGACCTAACACACAATGAGGAAGTGGCAATCTGTCACTGAAGACAGTGCTGGAGACAATTGTGTCTGTATGTATTTTTGCAGGGAAATTCCTGAAACGGTGTGGTCCTCAGAAAGGAAGAAACAGCCTGAAGAAACAACTGCTCTCCAGTGCCAAAAGTGAACTTCCGAAAAAAAGGTGGAGAATTCAGGCTCAGGAAGGTAAAAATCAAGAAAACAGAGCTAGAGGGACAAAAGACAGAAGAGAGGGGACAAATGCCAACTATTAGAAATTCAAGTGTTTCTTCCTAGCTGAAAATTGAAGAAGATGGAATGATCAAGACATATGGTCTTCTTGAACTCCTGTAGTTTAATCTGCTGGGAATTAATTGTTACAGAATTAATTGTTCTTGTTAAATTACACAAATAGTTCACCAGAAAGAAGTACCTGCTCCTGTAGGACATAACAAGGACACCAGCTACCTCCTTTTCAAGAGTATTCCTCTGTTCACCTCTAGTTACTCAAACATCCCATTACAATGTGGAGTCTGCACTTTTTATAGTAACTGTCTACACCATCCCAACTTTGCATTCTGACATCTCTTAAGAGGACTTTCTGTGGCCTAAAAGAGGGCCTCTGGCTGCTGGGTACTTCTCTGTTAACTAAAAGGAGCTACAGTTTTTTCTTATTCTCTGCTTTGGAAAGTTTCCCTCACATGTTTCCCTCTGCTATTTATAAGGGCACTGACTTACCATGTTCCCAGCACTCTCCAATCCACATTTCCAGCTGAGTTCCAAAGATTTCTTTACAAAAGTTTGTCTATCTTAACTGATACACCAAATTTTCTGTTTTCTCTTTTTATCCATAATGTCTGACATTTATAAATCTATGTGTTAGCATAAATTTTATGCTATTTAGTCAGAGAAAGCATCTCAGATCTTTGCATATTATTGGTGTCCCAAACAAAGTTTAAAAAGTGGTGAAGTAAATACAGGACTTTATGCTAAGTGAATTATGCCACACACAAAGAAAAATAGTGTTATCTCACTCACGTGAAATTTATAAAGAAAAATTGAAATATACATAATATTTTGTTGTTCAAAGACATAACATGCCTACTACTGGCCATTGTGGAACTCAATGCCTGCATGTCAATGTGGCCTGCTCAGATTATAGTTCATGGACTGGTATCATGGTGGAAAGTTTTTGTAGATATAAAGTCCCCACTTTTGATTCAGACCAAATGCATCCAAATCTGCATTGTAACATGATTTCCCTGAATTATATATATGAATAATAAAATTTGCAAATCCCTGACCTTTCCCACACCAGGTATGAAATAATTTATAAGAAATATCTCTTGAATAACTACAACAGAAGAGCCAATTCAAGCATCCCTAGTTCTGCTCACTTTTCTACTAAAGAACTTTAAGAGATCAATTCATCAAGAGGATATAAGTGTAGTAAATATTAATGCACCCAATATTGGAACATTAAAATACATAAGACAGCTATTAATAGATATGAAGAAATAAATAAATAGCAACTCACTAGAGAGGGTATTCAATACCTAATTTCAAGAATGGATAGATCAGCCAGACAGAAAATTAATAAGAAAGTAGTTGAGGGTATGAAGTAAAGAGATGCCTAGTACATGGTTGGTGGGAATGTAGATTGATCCAACCATTATGGGAAACTGTATGGAGATTTCTAAATTAAAAATAGAAAATACCATCTTTTAAAGACATCAGCATTCCCATGTTCAATGAAGCATTATCCACAAAATCCAAGACAGACAAACACTCTAAGCTTCCTGAACACACGAATGGATAAAGAAACTGATAGATAGATATACATATAGATATAGATAGATATAGAGATAAATATATTTAAACCCTAAAAGAGAATGATATCTTGTCATTTACCACATCATAAATAGACCAGGAAGATATTATGCTCTGTCTTACTTTCTTGTTGATGGGACAAAATACCTGACATCCACAATTTAAAGTAGGAAATTTGGCTCACAGTTTGTAGAGATTTCAGTCTGTATTCTCCTGGCTCCAAGGCAGGGCACCATGGCAGATGAGAAAGAGCCACATTCATGATCCAGTCACCTCCCAAAAGCCTTGCCTATGAATCCCTGAGGCTTTGAAGGAACTTCTAGATATAAGCCATAACATGCTTGGAAAGATATTGTATGATATCACTTATATGTGAAATCTAAAAAAAAAAAAGTCAAACACAGAGATAGAAGTAATACAGTGGTTACTGGGGACTTTGCAGGGAGATGGATATATGTAGCTCAGAGAATACAAAGTAGGAGAAAAGCAAAATGATCAAAAACTATGATGAATGCTTAAATTTAAAAAATTATATATTACAGTAAAGACATAAATATTGTCATTAATCTCCCTCAAGAAATTCCCCCTTACTTCAAATACATTTATCCCAGTCTTGCCATTTTCTGAAAGTCCTCTGTAGTGGATTAACTTTAATGGTCAACTTGTAACAGCCAGCTGAACTGAATCAGCACGGTGCTGGGTGTGGAAGGTCCACCTGACGATTGTTGCCAACAACACAAAAAGAGAACTAGAGGAGAAGATGGTGTTCTGTTGATTCTCCTGGAGAAGCTTGTCATGCTGCTTTTTCCTGACATAAATTCAGCTGTTCTCATGATCAGAGGAGCTCAGGGCCTCGCTGTCACTGAGGATTACTGCATTTCTCTTTGAGGGAGCTCTAGTCCTTACTTTGAGTGTCACTTCCTAGCTCCAGTGCAGATCCCTCAGCCTGCAGGCACAGATCCTTCATCCCACTGTCACAGACTTCCTAGATTCCACCACTGACCTTTGGGCCTTCCTCGGGCAGATCCTCGATACAGACTTGCATGAGACATTATCGTAGGCTCTAGGCCTCCAGTTTGACTTTGTAGGGGCATTGTCGTGGCCTCTGGTCTTCAGCTGGATTTGTGGAGGACATTGCCATGGGCTATGGATCCTCAGCTGAATTCTTTGAGTTTCTAGTTTGTGGACAGAGTTCCTGCACTCTTTTATGTTTGACTCTTTGGGTGAATACTATAAAATAATCCTATAAATTATATGTCCTGTATTAAATCTTTTCCCTTGTAAACCCTGACTACATCTTTCATAAATGTCTTTAGTTGTGCTGTCATGACTACCTCAATGTCCAGAATTCATTCAAAACATTTACCCTTTATGGTCACTTTGACCTTAGCGAAGAGCCAGAAGTTGCATGGTACCAGGACTGTGACTAGGGTGGGTGAGGACACACTGTAATGTCTTTAGTTGACATAAATTTCTGACAATTTTTAAAAATCAATTTAGAACATTCATGCAGGCATGAAGACACAGGTGAAAGGACTTCCAGAGTACTTCCGCAGAGTCAAGAACAAAAAGATAAGTGTATTCAAACTGAGAAGGACTACTTAGAGGGAGATTAATGATACTATGACTTTTATCATAAGTTTTTCTTATTTTTAATTTAAATATTCACCATATTTTTATTATGCCATGAACGTAGGTTGAAAAAGACCTGCTGTCTAAGGTACACCATGAGGACTCTAGATAATACTGTCAGTGCTAAATGAAGAGATTTTAGCTCTTCACACCACAAAAACAGAAAATGTAATTATGTGAAATGATAGATATGTTCGTTTGTTTTACTACATTGAAGAGACAGATAGAGAGATAGAGATATAGCTATGGCTTACCATTGTGCTACATATCTTCTACCAAGAGATAGAGGGAGTGGAGAGAAAGAGGAAGTAAAAAGAATCAATATGTACCAAGCCCTCACAATGAATGTAATCATTATATACTGTAAAGGTACTAATAATTTTTTTAAAAATTATACCATATATCTTAAATATAAATAATAACATGTATTTAAAAGTTGAAAATACATATTAAATAAAATCTTCTTTTCATTCCCTCAGTGAAATAGGAAAGAAGGCACACATAAAATGGAAGACTCAGATGAGAGAAAACAAATCTTCTTTCAGAAATAACTGCTGAAGAATTTTTACTTAGCATTGGAAACATTGCAAGTGCAATGTTTCTTGGGGACCACAAAGGTCCCTTAAGCCAGAGAGTTTGCGAGAGACATGGGTGTATAGGCGTCCCCAATTGAGGTGGGAGCTAGCAAGAACTAGGAAGAAAAGAAGACAAAGGCAATAGGTGGCAATGTCTCAATAGGAGAGAACTGCAAATGTAAGTCATAGCTCTACCAGCTCTCTTAAGACCAGTGTTGGTGTGCTAGGCTAGTCCTAGCACTCTACCCCTTTCATTCAACAACAAAAATAATAAACTAGTATTTATGCCAACTCTACAAATGGAGTAACTGCAGAAACAAGAAGATTGTAAACTCATCCAAAACACACCCCTGAATTTTCTCATCACACAGTGTGGACTCAGTCATTCCCAGTTTTCTCTTTGGTTGACTTCAAATGTCCAGAATCATAGAAGCCCTCAGATATGACTGCATACTCATGTCTAAAGTAGGCAGGTCCTGCATCCAAAACAAGATGCCCTTTGCCAAGAGTTTTGCACTGTGAAACACTGTCTTAACAAAGTGTGGGGATTTTCCCAATTCATATGTGATATACATTACAATTAACATCAAATGTTGGCAAAAATGAAGCAGTTCTCTTTCCTTGGAAAAATAACGTGCTAGCATTGCTAAGTGTGCTGCCTGCCAGCTGGCTCCTTGAGACACAAGGCCTATAGGAGGTCAGGTCTCCTAGGACTGCATTGGGGACTTTATTCTAAAGGTCTCTCTGCCTGGCCTGGACGGTCTATTTTTTTTTTCTTAAGCCTGTACTATCCAAGATCCTTCTCCAGCCTTGGCATCTCTAGAGAAAAATTACATCTTACACATTTCTATGATACACTCAACCATTCACAGGTTATGCTTGCCCCTGCCTCTAAGGACCAACCACTTCCAGAAAATCTCCCACTTTCAAGTGTAGAGTGATTTATCTCTCCTCCAGATCTCTTATGAGAAATTCTATCTTTTATCTAAGGATCTCTTATTTCTTCCAAGGATCTACTTAAATTGTAAAAGAAGAATACCCCAAAACATAAGTATGGAAGGTTGAAAGTCACAAAAACAACATTTTCAACTCTGCATCATGTGACCTGACGGGTGTTCAGGCACACTGCAATCCCTGTCATTCACCGCATCACCAAACAGTCCTTGAGTCTCTGAGTTTATGGCTCTCTCTTAGGCTTTTAAGAAATACACATAGAGGCTTATCAAAAGTTGAGGGTGTGTATTTATAAAGAATCTTACAGCAAGGACTCTTCAGTGTGATACAAAGGCCAATAAGCACATAGGGAAAAAAGCTGCTTCCATTTAGTTTACAGATTATAACTCTAAAGAAGGGATATTATTTACCTTGAGGGATTTTTTAGAAAGCCAGATGCCATACTTTTATTCTCTCAGTGGTATTAAATGTAAATTGCATCTTATATTCTGAAGTTTTATAGGTGTTTTTCTTTATACTACAAGTCTTTGAATCCTGTTTGTTAAATAAAAAATAATTTTTTAATATGGTATTCCTGGGCCACTAAAATTACCCTTACTCCTCACTTGCTAATTGTTGAATTTTCAGGTTTATTTTTAATCTTGAAAATAGAGAAACTGTTATCTCACCTCTATTTCTTGTCATCTCAGGAAAAAGTGAACACAGATATATAGAAACTACGGGAACAGGGGTAGCTGGCAGGATACATGGAGGAGGAAGGCAGGAGTAGAGTAGATGTTTTAAGTTATGCAGACCTAAGTTCCTGTGTGGGCTTTATCACTTACTGAGCAGAAAATAAATTCACTGCAAATTAACACTTACTTCGCAGGGGCTGGTTTAGAGGTCTACAGATAGAGTACTTGACACAGCGTAGATACAGAAAATGGCAAAGATGATGATGCAGCGATGATGGCAACAAGCAGTAGCAAGACAGGGCACAGAGGCTGAAGTCACAAAACAAGAAAATATTGGGCACAGTTTACCCTAAAATCTAAGTGACTGTAACAACAAAAACATTCTACAAACCTGATTAATAATTTCATTCTGCTTGGAAAGACACTTGAGCTGGATTGTAAGTTCCACAAGTATGCACATACTAACTGATCCCACTTCAATTTATCTCCATATTCAAACTCCGTATTAATCAGTAACTGATCCCACTGGAAAGGCAGTTTAAAATGTCCTTAGGTGGCTTCTTCCTTTGCAAATTTCCTTTGAGCTCTTTTTACAAATGAGCGCAGGTATTATGAGCCAGAAATGATTTCTTTAAATTGGAAGCACATCTTATGACACTTGAAGAAAACAATTAAAAGGTCCCCAAGGAAATTTACCAAAAAAGAAAATCATGAATAAAATTATTTTTCAGACATGTTTCATTTCGTTTTATAGAACTAAAGTTCAACTGCTGTGTACTACTTATGTTCTTAACAGTTTGGAGCCACTATTTGTCAGTAAAAATTAAATTATGAGTACTCCATTTGTAGAATAACAAATTAGTTGATGTTATGTGCATGAAGCACAAAAATCTCCTAAAAGCTTTTGGATTTCTTAAGGCAGTTAACACCCTCCCAATTTTCTCAGTGTGAACATCGAGCAACATTAATCACAAGACCATAACCCACTTACTTAAAGGGTATATTACATAAAAGGTCGCACAACCTGCTGTGAAATACTATATCTTTAGCATTTGCATCACTTGGGACATTAAGAGGAAGGATTCATTAATGAACTGTGAGGCTCATTTTATTTATAGTCCTTGGGAAAGACATATTTCATGGTTATTAGAAGTGCTTCTGCAGGCAAGAAGTTACATCTAATCCAAGTGCTATGCAAACGTGAAAGTCCAATCATGCTGTCCCTAGCAGTCAGAAATATTGCAAAGAGAGAAATTCATTGTCTAAGAAAACTGATAGCAGAGGGACTATGAGAATAAAGGAGAAGATTCAATCCAGGTCATAGCTGGAGCCAAGATAGGAAAGATACCTACTGAGTTAGGCTGTAGACTGACTTACAAGTTTGGTGTAATTTGAAACAGTTCAGTCAGAAATCTTCTATTTTTCTCTGTGAAGTGGTAGAAAAATTTATTGAGAGAGGAGATTGGAAGAGTAGTAATTTGAAAGAGTCACTGTGCAATACAGTGCCACAAGTTAATTGAGATATACAGGACTCTCAGGAAATTTGAGGTTAGTGACTATAAATGTAAAGAAACATCAAAGTTCTCAATCCATTTCAGCCCATTTCTCCTACTACATTGGATTCTTTAAGGGTTTCATTCATTTTGTGTCACCAGCACCTGGCACAAAACAGATGCTCATAAAACATTATTTAAACTCAATTAAAAATGGCAATTATCTGAATTGTATGAACATACACAAACATTAAGTAAATACTAGAATATTTTAAGTTTGCAAAACAAAACCGATTTAACAGCAAAGACCAATATATGCATACAAAGAAACCCTAAAACTTAGACTCTGCATTCAGGGAGGGCCAGTGACACAGTGGAGGTGAGGACCAGGTGCAGGAAACCGGGAAGCACAGATGGTAATGATCAGATGACTGCCCATCACCTCCAGTGACAGTACCTTGAAGGCAGCAGGGACCCAGAAACAAAATAAAGTGAATTAGCAGCAACACCGCTCATCACATTTTCTGCAAGGAAACTATGCTTGGTAAGCTGAAGTTTGGAAGCTTTAAAGAAAATCCATCATACTCATGATCCCAATTTCCAGTTTTGCAAAGGCTATGAAACTTGGGCAGAAAAATAATAGAGCATGCCTAATTCTCTTTCTCAGGACCCAACTCCTATTCCCATGTGCAGTGCCCTCTATCTTCGTGCCGCTACCAACCCAGCAAGCTTAGGCTCCAACTAGTTCAAATTACTTCCTGGTTCATCTGTCTTTAAGTTCCAAGCTCTATAGTAGATGTCTGTCTCCAGGGACACTTCTCATCCATTATAACTTCTCAGGTGTCTCCTTTTCTACAAAGCCCATCTTGTCCCTTTCCCAAAGTAGAAGAGTCCATGACCACAGTGTCATCAAATATACCTTTAGGCATGGAAGAAGGAACACTTAATTTAACTGTTGCTCCTCATGACTTAAAAAGATACTAGCACCTTGTAGATACTCAATGCATGTTGCCGAGTTGGGTTTTCCTGTTCATCTACTTCACAGACAAATGACAACTTATTAGGTATCAATTCATTTTGACATTTCCTTTTTCCAACTCATGGATGAAATCTTTTTTAAACTGGTTTCAAGACCAGATATTATATATGTATTTCTGAAGTTTGAATAAAACTTCTGAAATAAAGTAATGATTTAATTAAATACTGATTGCTCTGTTCAATCAGTTTCTTAATTGAAATAGTCTGGAAACACTAATGATTAATAATGATTTAGGGAAGTATTAAATATTAAAAAAGACATGGGGGAGTTACAAAAGTAAGACCACTCCTCCAAATATTAGAATTTGAGGCAGGAATATTAGAATTTGAGGAAGCTCTCAAAGTTTGAAGAAGGTGGCTTTAATAAATAAATGAGAGTACTACTTTACATAGCAGGTGGCAAATATGAAACTCTTTATTTTGAGAACTAGTGCAGACTTGAAAATAAAAGTAGGCTCCAAAAGAGACTTAGCTATAATCTTGGATGATGGTTTCAACATGTCATTGAGTAGAAATTAGAGCTATTTACATTGTCAGCAGGGCACATCCATCCCACACTTACCCACAAGTACACTTCCATCTTTGTCAAGCTGTAGTACCGAGAAGCATACATCCAATGTAGTCTGGTCTAATTCAGCACGGCATTTCTGGTGTTTTCATACACTCTAAAATCATAGCTCTGGTGCTTGGGGAAATTTGCTTTCTTGAAACAGGAGGCAGTTTTTTGTTCAATTCTGCCTATATAACTTAAATGTCATCAATCATTAAAAATAAAATATCTTCCAAAGTAGGTACTTCATTGTAAAAGTACATGAGGGAAGTAAGGAGGGAATACTCTTTCTAAATCACTGATGCTTGGGAAAGGAAAAGCTGAGTTACCAATTGTACTGAAGTAGATATTTGATACGATGAACCATATGCAACTGTACAGGAGGCAAAAGGGGAAAAAAAAACATAAAGAAGGTATGTCAAACCAAATGACAAGTTTGGTTCACAAATGTTTTGTTCATAAGTTCTGCTATGCAGAGAGTTCAAAAATCTACTTAATAAATACAATGCTTATAACACATGCAGGAAACCATGTCAGCATTATTTAAAGGAAATAGAGAAAGACAGTGAATTTAGTGTTCTTTCTCAAGTTTATTAGACTTGATATCTACATGGGTCTGTGCTCTTGCAAGAAAATCATAGAATTTCTTAGCTTGATAACATAGGAAGCAGTAGAAAACTGAGCTTCTGGCTCATCACAGAGGAGGAGGATGGTAGGAAATCACGGATTAGGATATTCTTGACAGTTGAGAGACGTTTTAGAGACATTTTAGAACCAGTACCCATTTTTATAAGATAGGTCTAATTCTTTCAGAGGTTATTTATGTTTGTACAGTTTTCATGTCATAAGAGAAATTTCTTATAAAAAGAATCATTTATTAAAATTTTTCATGTGTTGACATACACTTCTCAGCCATTCTGTGAAATGTGTTCATATAGAATGATTATTACATCTTAACATGCAAGGCATTTCTTTCAGCTTGCAAAAACTATTGAAGTCTTTCCTTTGCCTGATGATGAAGAAGTCATAAAGGAAAGGAACAGTGTGTATGCATTTGAAGGCCTAATACAAAGACATTGAAGAAATGCTTGGCCAAAAGAAATTGGTAGTAGCCAAGTTTAAAAAAAACAGAACATAGAGACTGAGGCTGTGCATATGTGCTACATTTCTGTCACTCTACAGAACTCTTCCTGCTCTCTTACCACTAGACCAGAACAGCAACCTACCTCTGTGGTAGTCACAGGAGAACCTGAGGACAAAGCTTGGGGGTGACCTGTGGTCAGAGATTAGCCTCATTAACCAGCCCAGATGGGTCCTCCAATTCCCTTTCACCATTCATAGCCCAGGTGTAGGACTAGGCAAACTTATAACTTGACAACCATGCATAAAAGTCGTAAAAAGAGAACAGGCTCAGAGCAGAGACACAGAGTCAAGTGTCAATAGATCCAAAGCTTGAGTCTAGAACTGTCTGCTCTGGGGTGCAGCATCACCCTACTCTGCTTACACTATAAGATGAGACAAAGGCTGGAATCTAGCTTCAGCTCCTCTCCTGCATGACCAACACCCGAAAGAGCAGAGAAGTGGTAGGGCTCAAGGGAACAGTGACCTAACATAGGGTCAATCGCCATGAGGCATTATACTGAATAACCTATGTCAGATAAATCAGAACTAATAGAAAAGAGAAAGTAAAATTGAGCAAAATAGATGTTCTCAAAGAGAAAACAGGCAACATTGGTAACATTAAACCAGAACAAAGAGTTCTCAAAAAGACCTAAATAGAAATAACAGACATGAAAAACATAAAGCTGAAACAACTCCACAGATAAAATAAGTAAGAGAGTGGATACAAAGAATGATAGAATGAAATTAAAATCCAGAAATTCTCCCTAAAGCACTAGGACAAAAAAAGGATATAATGTACAACAGTTCAGATATGTGGAATATACAAGTGATATCTTTTTAACAAGCATTTCAGAGAAGAGAAAAATGGAAGAAAATAGCAGAAGCAAGGATTACTAAAAATTTCTAAGAATTAAAGAAAGATGAAAGGCCATGGGTTAAAATTCTAAAATAAAAACAAAAAGAAAGAAGGAAGAAAGGAGGGAGGGAGGGAAGGAAGGAAGGAAGAAGAAAAGGAGGGGGGAGAGAGAGGCAGGGAAAAAAATACATGAAAAGGGGAAAAACAAAAAGAAAGAAAAGTGAGAGGGAAGCAAAGGGGAGAAGAAGAGAAGAGCAAGTAAGAAATCACACATAAAATAATCAAGGACAAATATTGTAGACTAGAAGTTTTTGAATTTTTGAATTCAAAATTTATGAAGTGCTTTAGCAGATTGATGAATCCAATGGACTCATTCTAAAATACAGTTTTTAAACGTATAACACAGTTACATGTAATTACAAATAAAATCATTTATGTTGAAATTAGCACAATATTTAAAATAAATTTGATGTAGTAATACATGTTCTCCTTTATTAACAAAATTTAGTGGAAGGTCTATTAAGCATCATAATTTTGAAGAGCCAAGCCAACCCACACAAGTGTAGCACAAATGCAAAAAACTATAGTGTTGCTGACACTGAAATTTAAGGAGTTAGTTGTAGTTGCAGCCTAACCAAGCACTTATGATACATTCAGCCACATAGATAGAGCTAAGATACAAAAGTAGAGAACAGAGCAAAATTTATAGTGTAATGCTATGGTGTAAATTGAAGACGCAATCATGGGCAAAAAAAAAAAAAGCACAGACTTAATGATACGTACATATTTCAAATAATACATCAAAGACACCAGAGTAAATGCTAAGGGAAAGAAGGGAATTAGAGCAGTAATCAGGGGAGATGAAAGAAAAAGAAAAGAAAAGAAGGGTAGGGCTTTGCACCAATCAGTGATGGCAATGTGCTCTGAACCAAGAAGTATGGGGCCCCGGGATGTAACTCAGCAGCACAGTGCCTGCCTGGCAAGTGCAAGGTCCTGAGTTCAATTCCCGGTACCCCTCCCCCTCAAAAAAATGAACTAAGAAGAATGATTAAGTTAACTCTGTGCCTGCAATCTAATTAAAAGAAACAACACCACTACAAGATGATTAGAGGTTAAAGTGAGACGTTACTGGCATGTATTAGAAGAGATGGGGGAAGAAAGAACTGTTAGATAGCAACTACAAGTTTGCACAAACAAACATAAACTTGGTGAGTTCTAATAGACCTAAAATTGTTGTTTTTGAAGTTTCCCTCATTCTATCTCAAGAGAGTACACCATTCAGGTCATGTCAGGGATAAATACCTGGCAGACTACAGAAATCATGGACCCAGAACTGTCCCACTCTGAAAGACCAGGTGAAAATTGTCTTTCCTGGCTTAAACAAAGATCCTCACTGTTAACTCCCTTGTCAATGTAGTCAGCACAAATTTAGGAATCCAGTGGTTGTCCATTTAGTTGGAGACACGACATTCCTTATGTCTTAGTCTTTTGCTGCAGCTGTAACAAAAATACCTTTGACACCATCCACACACCCCCAAAGAAAAGAAAAAAGTTCTGAATATGCTTTTGATCTCTTCACTGTCCCCTAGCTAAAAAACTAATTGTTCCTCTTTCTTGCTGTATCACCATCTTCTGACACAGATAAGAGCAACAGTATTCCAGCTCTCCAAACAAATTCTCCTGGTGTCCACACATGCCATGAAAGCATACTCCACAGTAAAAAGGTCCAGATGGAAATAGTACCGATGCCTGCTTTCTTGAATGCCAGTTTGGTAAGAAGAGATTGTGCAAGTGCAGGCAGCTGCCTACCTGCAGCAGGCACGAGAAAGGGGAAATACAGGTATGGCTTTCAACTCTCTGGGATGTTCTTCGAGTCACTTGGTTTTGAGAATTAATAACAACAGGTCTGATTTACATATAGGTTTTCTTGTATAAAATTACTCATCTAAGTTAAGCTTCTTAATCACTGATAATAAGTTGCAAGAAAAAATACTCGTGAGCACAGAAAATTAATAGACAGGAAACACTGAATGTAACTGAGTTTTGCTACCAGTATCTATTTTTAAAATGACCTAATTCATTGTTTCATAGAATATGAGAAAAGAAACACAAGCAAAACTTTTAGGTAATCCCACCCCTAACTTTAAAGGCCTGACACTATCACAGAAGTTCTATGGAAGCTTACAAAATGGTTTAAATACAATTGTCAAACATGCCAGAATGAAGACATGAGAGTAGAAAACCACTCAAATCTCTGGGAGAAGAAAAAGGATAGGATTGAAAAGTGACCTTAGAAAATTCTCTTGACTTTTTAAATTGCACGTGTCTCCTTACCATACTCCTCATTCAGTAAATCAGATTCCTAGTCATTCTGCTGCAGTGTTTTTTTATACCAACCAAACACGTGTACACAGTAATCAGGCTTTCCACTATTTTCAGGAGAGTTAATGTTCTTTAAATAGTAAATAGACCAAAGATAGAGAAGACTTTAATTTTTATTAAATCAAGATATTCTTTTTTTTTTTTTTTCTGTCTTTTTGAGACAAGGTCTCACTATGCAGTTCAAGCTGGCCTTGAATTCACTTTATAGCCCAGGCTGGTCTTGAACTTGCAAGGATCCTTCTGCTTCAGCCTCCTGAGTGCTGGGATTACAGGCATGCACCACCACACCAGGCAAGATATTCTAAAATTTAAGCCAAATAATCCAAAGTCACGATTCTCTTGAAGGTGTAATGTAAAGTACAATAAACCATGTTTGGAAGAGATACAAGCCTACTACTTTAATATTTTCACAAGTAAAAGATGACTCTAAAAACTGGCTTTACCTTAGAAAGAAAAACTAAAGAACAAATACTCCAATGGAATGTAGAAGAATGTATTTAATAGAGAGGTTTATAAAAAAGTATTGCCTAAGCATGAGAAAATTAAAAACTGGTATTTTAAAGACTACTAACAACTAACACATCTCTCAAGAAAACATGAACTATGTAGCAAAAAAGAGGTAGCATATATACATGACCTACTTAGACTAGCATCGGTCCACAATATACATTCTCAGATGCTTATAGCTCCTCATTGCAAGATGACTGACTGATTAGCGAGGTTTCTGACATCAACAGAACTGGGCATGAAAACTTCCCAATGGGATTTCCAGGCTTAGTGAACAGAATAAATCAGCTCAAGTTGTTGCGTACCTCTATCTAAATTTAATTAAACAAACAAAAAGTGTTAAATAATTGTAAATGAAAATTTACAAACAGGTGGCAAAGCAAAGGCCACAACCTAAGTTAATAATTTAAAAATAATGGATGAGAGGTGAAAGAGAAAATATTGAAATATAGTAGAGTTGTATAAGGAAGTTTGATCAAAACACACACACACAAACACACACACACCTCACAAGTTACACTACAGAACTGCAAAATTCCAAGCCTTCACATCAATAGTACTGTAAATCTGGAGAGAGGCAAGCTTATTGGGCAGGACTATTTTTTCCCTTGGGGAGCTGTGGAAAGGCTTCCAGGGGAGAAATAGCAGTTCTCTGGCCACACAGAAGCCTCTGGGCTACAGGATGAATTAAGAATCAGCAGCACATTGAGACCATCACCACCCCCCATCAGGATGGGGGCAAGCCCTCATCCTGTGAATATTTAGCATCACCTCTATCAGAAGTGAGCTTGCATTAACAAGTGTGCCAGTTCCATTGAGCCCTCTGGCTCCCAACCATGTTCTCAGGAAGTAGAAAAGTGGATCAAATGCAGAAAAACAGCCCAAGCTATCTTTCCTTAGTAAAAATGAGTAGGTCTCAGGTTCAAGGAGGAAGACAGTTAAGAATGATGGTTATTTCTGGATGATAGGATTAGAAATCATTCCTTTCACTTTTTTCCCTATTTAGTATTTTTCTCATATGCTTATTCTCTATAACAAACTTGAAGTTTATTTTGCAAAGCATTTTTCCACAGATTTTTAAGAACCTGAGGTACAGGGATAATAAACCATAAAATGTTGCTGTCATCACATCAACCTAACCTCTGTGGCACTTTGACCTTTGAGAGTAGAAAAAAAAAAGAACAGAAAAGAGGAATATCAAAATTTAGAAAACACAAGAACAAAGGAGGAAATCTGCCTGTGATATGTGATGGTCTGCAAGTATACTGCAAGTTAGTGAGAAAGGATCCCTCTTCTGGTCCCAGCCCACCACACACACCCCAACTCCCAGCCTACACTTCTACAAGTAGATTCTTCCATCACAATCACCACCAAGTCCTAGCACCCAGTCTCAGTTATCTATAGCAAGTAAAGCAACTAAAGATGGCTAAAGTGAGAATTAGGTTATTATAATGCATCTGTTTCTATGTGTCTCAGGGGAGGTAGGAATGTGTGTATGCATATGTGCATTAGAGCTGTTCAGGCAGAACAGATAGATTTATTTCAACATGAACAACTGATATGTGAAAATAAAATACAGATCTTTACTTGAATGAATGTCTTTCTGCTAAAATATGTCTTGATAATTTAAATAATCTCTATAAACATGAATCAACAATAAAACTATGATGAACAGAGTGCTCCAGCAGAAACATAAAAAATCCTGTTACAGTTTAACTACTATCTAAAGATCTAAGGATTTCTGGATCAGGGATTATACCATTCACCTTATTAATGGTTAATTTATTTTTATTTATAACTGAAACATCATAATTACACAAATTAATGGAATATGGTATGATATTTCAACATATGTATATAACATACAATGATCAAATCAGTGTAATTAGCAATCATCACCTCAAACACTGATGCTTTCTTTGTGTTGGAAACATTTAAAAATCTTGTCTTCTAGCTATTTTAGAATATACAATAATTAACTATAGTGACTCCACTATGATTAGAACACTAGAATTTAATCCTCCCATCTCTCTCCATTTTTGTTAACCCAACTTTTTCTATTCCCCACCTTACCTATCGTTCTCAGCCTATAGCAACTATTACCAACTATCTACTTCTATAAGAAAAACTCTTGACTTTTACATATGAATGAGAATTTGTGGTACTAGTCTTTCTGCAGTGCATCATTATTTTATGTGCCACAATAAAAAAAACAATATGTATAACCAATTAAACTATACCTCTGGTGCTCCAAGACTTACTAATCTATGCAGAGTAGGAGTTGCAAATGAGTTTTGCTCTTTGTAAAGTGTGATGGGACTCTGAGTCTTCTGTACCCCAACCTCAGCTCCAAGGGGAAGGCACTACTGAGTAGGCAGTCTTCCCCTGGTCACTGCCCCAGCTACTCCCTCTCTCACCAACACCCCCCTTTTAGGAGTTTCTCCCAACTTGTTTTGCTCAATATGCCTATTTTCTGGCCCTTTTTCTCCTAGCCTAGAAGAGAAAGATACACAAAAGGAGACTCTAGGTCTTTTTCTTCTATCTAATCAAGCCTCTGGGATGGCTTTCTTGCAGTCAGGATTTGGTTGCCTGGGTAAACAGTGTTAGCTATAAGTAGCTTCTATTCTCTCTTTTTTGGTGGACTAACCATTCTTCTGCTTCCTT